>CAJVCO010000092.1:0-65094 GCA_910595825.1 Philhelius pedissequus
TCGTGTCATTCGTTACATGGATTAAAAGGTGGCAGTTCCAAGATCACGAATATATAATTTTTAAGTCGCTGGGGCAAGTAGTTTAGCCGCAAATCGAATTTTAAGGGACAGGAAAAGTGTAAAGTTTGATGGGTCTAGGACGCATAGTTTAGCCGGAAAACGCGTTTAAAGATAAAAATGTCCAATTTTTTTAAAATTAGTTTTTCGTGTCATTCGTTACATGGATTAAAAGGTGGCAGTTCCAAGATCACGAATATATAATTTTTAAGTCGCTGGGGCAAGTAGTTTAGCCGCAAATCGAATTTTAAGGGACAGGAAAAGTGTAAAGTTTGATAGGTCTAGGACGCATAGTTTAGCCGGAAAACGCGTTTAAAGATAAAAATTTCCAATTTTTTTAAAATTAGTTTTTCGTGTCATTCGTTACATGGATTAAAAGGTGGCAGTTCCAAGATCACGAATATATAATTTTTAAGTCGCTGGGGCAAGTAGTTTAGCCGCAAATCGAATTTAAAGGGACAGGAAAAGTGTAAAGTTTGATGGGTCTAGGACGCATAGTTTACCCGGAAAACGCGTTTAAAGATAAAAATGTCCAATTTTTTTAAAATTAGTTTTTCGTGTCATTCGTTACATGGATTAAAAGGTGGGAGTTCCAAGATCACGAATATATAATTTTTAAGTCGCTGGGGCAAGTAGTTTAGCCGCAAATCGAATTTTAAGGGACAGGAAAAGTGTAAAGTTTGATGGGTCTAGGACGCATAGTTTAGCCGGAAAACGCGTTTAAAGATAAAAATGTCCAATTTTTTTAAAATTAGTTTTTCGTGTCATTCGTTACATGGATTAAAAGGTGGGAGTTCCAAGATCACGAATATATAATTTTTAAGTCGCTGGGGCAAGTAGTTTAGCCGCAAATCGAATTTTAAGGGACAGGAAAAGTGTAAAGTTTGATGGGTCTAGGACGCATAGTTTAGCCGGAAAACGCGTTTAAAGATAAAAATGTCCAATTTTTTTAAAATTAGTTTTTCGTGTCATTCGTTACATGGATTAAAAGGTGGCAGTTCCAAGATCACGAATATATAATTTTTAAGTCGCTGGGGCAAGTAGTTTAGCCGCAAATCGAAATTTAAGGGACAGAAAAAGTGTAAAGTTTGATGGGTCTAGGACGCATAGTTTAGCCGGAAAACGCGTTTAAAGATAAAAATGTCCAATTTTTTTAAAATTAGTTTTTCGTGTCATTCGTTACATGGATTAAAAGGTGGCAGTTCCAAGATCACGAATATATAATTTTTAAGTCGCTGGGGCAAGTAGTTTAGCCGCAAATCGAATTTTAAGGGACAGAAAAAGTGTAAAGTTTGATGGGTCTAGGACGCATAGTTTAGCCGGAAAACGCGTTTAAAGATAAAAATGTCCAATTTTTTTAAAATTAGTTTTTCGTGTCATTCGTTACATGGATTAAAAGGTGGCAGTTCCAAGATCACGAATATATAATTTTTAAGTCGCTGGGGCAAGTAGTTTAGCCGCAAATCGAATTTTAAGGGACAGAAAAAGTGTAAAGTTTGATGGGTCTAGGACGCATAGTTTAGCCGGAAAACGCGTTTAAAGATAAAAATGTCCAATTTTTTTAAAATTAGTTTTTCGTGTCATTCGTTACATGGATTAAAAGGTGGCAGTTCCAAGATCACGAATATATAATTTTTAAGTCGCTGGGGCAAGTAGTTTAGCCGCAAATCGAATTTTAAGGGACAGGAAAAGTGTAAAGTTTGATGGGTCTAGGACGCATAGTTTAGCCGGAAAACGCGTTTAAAGATAAAAATGTCCAATTTTTTTTAAAATTAGTTTTTCGTGTCATTCGTTACATGGATTAAAAGGTGGCAGTTCCAAGATCACGAATATATAATTTTTAAGTCGCTGGGGCAAGTAGTTTAGCCGCAAATCGAATTTTAAGGGACAGGAAAAGTGTTGATGGGTCTAGGACGCATAGTTTAGCCGGAAAACGCGTTTAAAGATAAAAATGTCCAATTTTTTTAAAATTAGTTTTTCGTGTCATTCGTTACATGGATTAAAAGGTGGCAGTTCCAAGATCACGAATATATAATTTTTAAGTCGCTGGGGCAAGTAGTTTAGCCGCAAATCGAATTTTAAGGGACAGAAAAAGTGTAAAGTTTGATGGGTCTAGGACGCATAGTTTAGCCGGAAAACGCGTTTAAAGATAAAAATGTCCAATTTTTTTAAAATTAGTTTTTCGTGTCATTCGTTACATGGATTAAAAGGTGGCAGTTCCAAGATCACGAATATATAATTTTTAAGTCGCTGGGGCAAGTAGTTTAGCCGCAAATCGAATTTTAAGGGACAGGAAAAGTGTAAAGTTTGATGGGTCTAGGACGCATAGTTTAGCCGGAAAACGCGTTTAAAGATAAAAATGTCCAATTTTTTTAAAATTAGTTTTTCGTGTCATTCGTTACATGGATTAAAAGGTGGCAGTTCCAAGATCACGAATATATAATTTTTAAGTCGCTGGGGCAAGTAGTTTAGCCGCAAATCGAATTTTAAGGGACAGAAAAAGTGTAAAGTTTGATGGGTCTAGGACGCATAGTTTAGCCGGAAAACGCGTTTAAAGATAAAAATGTCCAATTTTTTTAAAATTAGTTTTTCGTGTCATTCGTTACATGGATTAAAAGGTGGCAGTTCCAAGATCACGAATATATAATTTTTAAGTCGCTGGGGCAAGTAGTTTAGCCGCAAATCGAATTTTAAGGGACAGGAAAAGTGTAAAGTTTGATGGGTCTAGGACGCATAGTTTAGCCGGAAAACGCGTTTAAAGATAAAAATGTCCAATTTTTTTAAAATTAGTTTTTCGTGTCATTCGTTACATGGATTAAAAGGTGGCAGTTCCAAGATCACGAATATATAATTTTTAAGTCGCTGGGGCAAGTAGTTTAGCCGCAAATCGAATTTTAAGGGACAGGAAAAGTGTAAAGTTTGATGGGTCTAGGACGCATAGTTTAGCCGGAAAACGCGTTTAAAGATAAAAATGTCCAATTTTTTTAAAATTAGTTTTTCGTGTCATTCGTTACATGGATTAAAAGGTGGCAGTTCCAAGATCACGAATATATAATTTTTAAGCCGCTGGGGCAAGTAGTTTAGCCGCAAATCGAATTTTAAGGGACAGAAAAAGTGTAAAGTTTGATGGGTCTAGGACGCATAGTTTAGCCGGAAAACGCGTTTAAAGATAAAAATGTCCAATTTTTTTAAAATTAGTTTTTCGTGTCATTCGTTACATGGATTAAAAGGTGGCAGTTCCAAGATCACGAATATATAATTTTTAAGTCGCTGGGGCAAGTAGTTTAGCCGCAAATCGAATTTTAAGGGACAGGAAAAGTGTAAAGTTTGATGGGTCTAGGACGCATAGTTTAGCCGGAAAACGCGTTTAAAGATAAAAATGTCCAATTTTTTTAAAATTAGTTTTTCGTGTCATTCGTTACATGGATTAAAAGGTGGCAGTTCCAAGATCACGAATATATAATTTTTAAGTCGCTGGGGCAAGTAGTTTAGCCGCAAATCGAATTTTAAGGGACAGGAAAAGTGTAAAGTTTGATAGGTCTAGGACGCATAGTTTAGCCGGAAAACGCGTTTAAAGATAAAAATTTCCAATTTTTTTAAAATTAGTTTTTCGTGTCATTCGTTACATGGATTAAAAGGTGGCAGTTCCAAGATCACGAATATATAATTTTTAAGTCGCTGGGGCAAGTAGTTTAGCCGCAAATCGAATTTAAAGGGACAGGAAAAGTGTAAAGTTTGATGGGTCTAGGACGCATAGTTTACCCGGAAAACGCGTTTAAAGATAAAAATGTCCAATTTTTTTAAAATTAGTTTTTCGTGTCATTCGTTACATGGATTAAAAGGTGGGAGTTCCAAGATCACGAATATATAATTTTTAAGTCGCTGGGGCAAGTAGTTTAGCCGCAAATCGAATTTTAAGGGACAGGAAAAGTGTAAAGTTTGATGGGTCTAGGACGCATAGTTTAGCCGGAAAACGCGTTTAAAGATAAAAATGTCCAATTTTTTTAAAATTAGTTTTTCGTGTCATTCGTTACATGGATTAAAAGGTGGGAGTTCCAAGATCACGAATATATAATTTTTAAGTCGCTGGGGCAAGTAGTTTAGCCGCAAATCGAATTTTAAGGGACAGGAAAAGTGTAAAGTTTGATGGGTCTAGGACGCATAGTTTAGCCGGAAAACGCGTTTAAAGATAAAAATGTCCAATTTTTTTAAAATTAGTTTTTCGTGTCATTCGTTACATGGATTAAAAGGTGGCAGTTCCAAGATCACGAATATATAATTTTTAAGTCGCTGGGGCAAGTAGTTTAGCCGCAAATCGAAATTTAAGGGACAGAAAAAGTGTAAAGTTTGATGGGTCTAGGACGCATAGTTTAGCCGGAAAACGCGTTTAAAGATAAAAATGTCCAATTTTTTTAAAATTAGTTTTTCGTGTCATTCGTTACATGGATTAAAAGGTGGCAGTTCCAAGATCACGAATATATAATTTTTAAGTCGCTGGGGCAAGTAGTTTAGCCGCAAATCGAATTTTAAGGGACAGAAAAAGTGTAAAGTTTGATGGGTCTAGGACGCATAGTTTAGCCGGAAAACGCGTTTAAAGATAAAAATGTCCAATTTTTTTAAAATTAGTTTTTCGTGTCATTCGTTACATGGATTAAAAGGTGGCAGTTCCAAGATCACGAATATATAATTTTTAAGTCGCTGGGGCAAGTAGTTTAGCCGCAAATCGAATTTTAAGGGACAGAAAAAGTGTAAAGTTTGATGGGTCTAGGACGCATAGTTTAGCCGGAAAACGCGTTTAAAGATAAAAATGTCCAATTTTTTTAAAATTAGTTTTTCGTGTCATTCGTTACATGGATTAAAAGGTGGCAGTTCCAAGATCACGAATATATAATTTTTAAGTCGCTGGGGCAAGTAGTTTAGCCGCAAATCGAATTTTAAGGGACAGGAAAAGTGTAAAGTTTGATGGGTCTAGGACGCATAGTTTAGCCGGAAAACGCGTTTAAAGATAAAAATGTCCAATTTTTTTTAAAATTAGTTTTTCGTGTCATTCGTTACATGGATTAAAAGGTGGCAGTTCCAAGATCACGAATATATAATTTTTAAGTCGCTGGGGCAAGTAGTTTAGCCGCAAATCGAATTTTAAGGGACAGGAAAAGTGTTGATGGGTCTAGGACGCATAGTTTAGCCGGAAAACGCGTTTAAAGATAAAAATGTCCAATTTTTTTAAAATTAGTTTTTCGTGTCATTCGTTACATGGATTAAAAGGTGGCAGTTCCAAGATCACGAATATATAATTTTTAAGTCGCTGGGGCAAGTAGTTTAGCCGCAAATCGAATTTTAAGGGACAGAAAAAGTGTAAAGTTTGATGGGTCTAGGACGCATAGTTTAGCCGGAAAACGCGTTTAAAGATAAAAATGTCCAATTTTTTTAAAATTAGTTTTTCGTGTCATTCGTTACATGGATTAAAAGGTGGCAGTTCCAAGATCACGAATATATAATTTTTAAGTCGCTGGGGCAAGTAGTTTAGCCGCAAATCGAATTTTAAGGGACAGAAAAAGTGTAAAGTTTGATGGGTCTAGGACGCATAGTTTAGCCGGAAAACGCGTTTAAAGATAAAAATGTCCAATTTTTTTAAAATTAGTTTTTCGTGTCATTCGTTACATGGATTAAAAGGTGGCAGTTCCAAGATCACGAATATATAATTTTTAAGTCGCTGGGGCAAGTAGTTTAGCCGCAAATCGAATTTTAAGGGACAGGAAAAGTGTAAAGTTTGATGGGTCTTGGACGCATAGTTTAGCCGGAAAACGCGTTTAAAGATAAAAATGTCCAATTTTTTTAAAATTAGTTTTTCGTGTCATTCGTTACATGGATTAAAAGGTGGCAGTTCCAAGATCACGAATATATAATTTTTAAGTCGCTGGGGCAAGTAGTTTAGCCGCAAATCGAATTTTAAGGGACAGAAAAAGTGTAAAGTTTGATGGGTCTAGGACGCATAGTTTAGCCGGAAAACGCGTTTAAAGATAAAAATGTCCAATTTTTTTAAAATTAGTTTTTCGTGTCATTCGTTACATGGATTAAAAGGTGGCAGTTCCAAGATCACGAATATATAATTTTTAAGTCGCTGGGGCAAGTAGTTAGCCGCAAATCGAATTTTAAGGGACAGGAAAAGTGTAAAGTTTGATGGGTCTAGGACGCATAGTTTAGCCGGAAAACGCGTTTAAAGATAAAAATGTCCAATTTTTTTAAAATTAGTTTTTCGTGTCATTCGTTACATGGATTAAAAGGTGGCAGTTCCAAGATCACGAATATATAATTCTTAAGTCGCTGGGGCAAGTAGTTTAGCCGTAAATCGAATTTTAAGGGACAGGAAAAGTGTAAAGTTTGATGGGTCTAGGACGCATAGTTTAGCCGGAAAACGCGTTTAAAGATAAAAATGTCCAATTTTTTTAAAATTAGTTTTTCGTGTCATTCGTTACATGGATTAAAAGGTGGCAGTTCCAAGATCACGAATATATAATTTTTAAGTCGCTGGGGCAAGTAGTTTAGCCGCAAATCGAATTTTAAGGGACAGATAAAATGTAAAGTTTGATGGGTCTAGGACGCATAGTTTAGCCGGAAAACTCGTTTAAAGATAAAAACGTCCAATTTTTTTAAAATTAGTTTTTCGTGTCATTCGTTACATGGATTAAAAGGTGGCAGTTCCAAGATCACGAATATATAATTTTTAAGTCGCTGGGGCAAGTAGTTTAGCCGCAAATCGAATTTTAAGGGACAGGAAAAGTGTAAAGTTTGATGGGTCTAGGACGCATAGTTTAGCCGGAAAACGCGTTTAAAGATAAAAATGTCCAATTTTTTTAAAATTAGTTTTTCGTGTCATTCGTTACATGGATTAAAAGGTGGCAGTTCCAAGATCACGAATATATAATTTTTAAGTCGCTGGGGCAAGTAGTTTAGCCGCAAATCGAATTTTAAGGGACAGAAAAATTGTAAAGTTTGATGGGTCTAGGACGCATAGTTTAGCCGGAAAACGCGTTTAAAGATAAAAATGTCCAATTTTTTTAAAATTAGTTTTTCGTGTCATTCGTTACATGGATTAAAAGGTGGCAGTTCCAAGATCACGAATATATAATTTTTAAGTCGCTGGGGCAAGTAGTGTAGCCGCAAATCGAATTTTAAGGGACAGGAAAAGTGTAAAGTTTGATGGGTCTAGGACGCATAGTTTAGCCGGAAAACGCGTTTAAAGATAAAAATGTCCAATTTTTTTAAAATTAGTTTTTCGTGTCATTCGTTACATGGATTAAAAGGTGGCAGTTCCAAGATCACGAATATATAATTTTTAAGTCGCTGGGGCAAGTAGTTTAGCCGCAAATCGAATTTTAAGGGACAGAAAAAGTGTAAAGTTTGATGGGTCTAGGACGCATAGTTTAGCCGGAAAACGCGTTTAAAGATAAAAATGTCCAATTTTTTTAAAATTAGTTTTTCGTGTCATTCGTTACATGGATTAAAAGGTGGCAGTTCCAAGATCACGAATATATAATTTTTAAGTCGCTGGGGCAAGTAGTTTAGCCGCAAATCGAATTTTAAGGGACAGGAAAAGTGTAAAGTTTGATGGGTCTAGGACGCATAGTTTAGCCGGAAAACGCGTTTAAAGATAAAAATGTCCAATTTTTTTAAAATTAGTTTTTCGTGTCATTCGTTACATGGATTAAAAGGTGGCAGTTCCAAGATCACGAATATATAATTTTTAAGTCGCTGGGGCAAGTAGTTTAGCCGCAAATCGAATTTTAAGGGACAGGAAAAGTGTAAAGTTTGATGGGTCTAGGACGCATAGTTTAGCCGGAAAACGCGTTTAAAGATAAAAATGTCTAATTTTTTTTAAAATTAGTTTTTCGTGTCATTCGTTACATGGATTAAAAGGTGGCAGTTCCAAGATCACGAATATATAATTTTTAAGTCGCTGGGGCAAGTAGTTTAGCCGCAAATCGAATTTTAAGGGACAGAAAAAGTGTAAAGTTTGATGGGTCTAGGACGCATAGTTTAGCCGGAAAACGCGTTTAAAGATAAAAATGTCCAATTTTTTTTAAATTAGTTTTTCGTGTCATTCGTTACATGGATTAAAAGGTGGCAGTTCCAAGATCACGAATATATAATTTTTAAGTCGCTGGGGCAAGTAGTTTAGCCGCAAATCGAATTTTAAGGGACAGGAAAAGTGTAAAGTTTGATGGGTCTAGGACGCATAGTTTAGCCGGAAAACGCGTTTAAAGATAAAAATGTCCAATTTTTTTAAAATTAGTTTTTCGTGTCATTCGTTACATGGATTAAAAGGTGACAGTTCCAAGATCACGAATATATAATTTTTAAGTCGCTGGGGCAAGTAGTTTAGCCGCAAATCGAATTTTAAGGGACAGGAAAAGTGTAAAGTTTGATGGGTCTAGGACGCATAGTTTAGCCGGAAAACGCGTTTAAAGATAAAAATGTCCAATTTTTTTAAAATTAGTTTTTCGTGTCATTCGTTACATGGATTAAAGGGTGGCAGTTCCAAGATCACGAATATATAATTTTTAAGTCGCTGGGGCAAGTAGTTTAGCCGCAAATCGAATTTTAAGGGACAGAAAAAGTGTAAAGTTTGATGGGTCTAGGACGCATAGTTTAGCCGGAAAACGCGTTTAAAGATAAAAATGTCCAATTTTTTTAAAATTAGTTTTTCGTGTCATTCGTTACATGGATTAAAAGGTGGCAGTTCCAAGATCACGAATATATAATTTTTAAGTCGCTGGGGCAAGTAGTTTAGCCGCAAATCGAATTTTAAAGGACAGGAAAAGTGTAAAGTTTGATGGGTCTAGGACGCATAGTTTAGCCGGAAAACGCGTTTAAAGATAAAAATGTCCAATTTTTTTAAAATTAGTTTTTCGTGTCATTCGTTACATGGATTAAAAGGTGGCAGTTCCAAGATCACGAATATATAATTTTTAAGTCGCTGGGGCAAGTAGTTTAGCCGCAAATCGAATTTTAAGCGACAGGAAAAGTGTAAAGTTTGATGGGTCTAGGACGCATAGTTTAGCCGGAAAACGCGTTTAAAGATAAAAATGTCCAATTTTTTTAAAATTGTTTTTCGTGTCATTCGTTACATGGATTAAAAGGTGGCAGTTCCAAGATCACGAATATATAATTTTTAAGTCGCTGGGGCAAGTAGTTTAGCCGCAAATCGAATTTTAAGGGACAGGAAAAGTGTAAAGTTTGATGGGTCTAGGACGCATAGTTTAGCCGGAAAACGCGTTTAAAGATAAAAATGTCCAATTTTTTTAAAATTAGTTTTTCGTGTCATTCGTTACATGGATTAAAGGGTGGCAGTTCCAAGATCACGAATATATAATTTTTAAGTCGCTGGGGCAAGTAGTTTAGCCGCAAATCGAATTTTAAGGGACAGAAAAAGTGTAAAGTTTGATGGGTCTAGGACGCATAGTTTAGCCGGAAAACGCGTTTAAAGATAAAAATGTCCAATTTTTTTAAAATTAGTTTTTCGTGTCATTCGTTACATGGATTAAAAGGTGGCAGTTCCAAGATCACGAATATATAATTTTTAAGTCGCTGGGGCAAGTAGTTTAGCCGCAAATCGAATTTTAAGGGACAGGAAAAGTGTAAAGTTTGATGGGTCTAGGACGCATAGTTTAGCCGGAAAACGCGTTTAAAGATAAAAATGTCCAATTTTTTTAAAATTAGTTTTTCGTGTCATTCGTTACATGGATTAAAAGGTGGCAGTTCCAAGATCACGAATATATAATTTTTAAGTCGCTGGGGCAAGTAGTTTAGCCGCAAATCGAATTTTAAGCGACAGGAAAAGTGTAAAGTTTGATGGGTCTAGGACGCATAGTTTAGCCGGAAAACGCGTTTAAAGATAAAAATGTCCAATTTTTTTAAAATTAGTTTTTCGTGTCATTCGTTACATGGATTAAAAGGTGGCAGTTCCAAGATCACGAATATATAATTTTTAAGTCGCTGGGGCAAGTAGTTTAGCCGCAAATCGAATTTTAAGGGACAGGAAAAGTGTAAAGTTTGATGGGTCTAGGACGCATAGTTTAGCCGGAAAACGCGTTTAAAGATAAAAATGTCCAATTTTTTTAAAATTAGTTTTTCGTGTCATTCGTTACATGGATTAAAAGGTGGCAGTTCCAAGATCACGAATATATAATTTTTAAGTCGCTGGGGCAAGTAGTTTAGCCGCAAATCGAATTTTAAGGGACAGGAAAAGTGTAAAGTTTGATGGGTCTAGGACGCATAGTTTAGCCGGAAAACGCGTTTAAAGATAAAAATGTCCAATTTTTTTAAAATTAGTTTTTCGTGTCATTCGTTACATGGATTAAAAGGTGGCAGTTCCAAGATCACGAATATATAATTTTTAAGTCGCTGGGGCAAGTAGTTTAGCCGCAAATCGAATTTTAAGGGACAGGAAAAGTGTAAAGTTTGATGGGTCTAGGACGCATAGTTTAGCCGGAAAACGCGTTTAAAGATACAAATGTCCAATTTTTTTAAAATTAGTTTTTCGTGTCATTCGTTACATGGATTAAAAGGTGGCAGTTCCAAGATCACGAATATATAATTTTTAAGTCGCTGGGGCAAGTAGTTTAGCCGCAAATCGAATTTTAAGGGACAGGAAAAGTGTAAAGTTTGATGGGTCTAGGACGCATAGTTTAGCCGGAAAACGCGTTTAAAGATAAAAATGTCCAATTTTTTTAAAATTAGTTTTTCGTGTCATTCGTTACATGGATTAAAAGGTGACAGTTCCAAGATCACGAATATATAATTTTTAAGTCGCTGGGGCAAGTAGTTTAGCCGCAAATCGAATTTTAAGGGACAGGAAAAGTGTAAAGTTTGATGGGTCTAGGACGCATAGTTTAGCCGGAAAACGCGTTTAAAGATAAAAATGTCCAATTTTTTTAAAATTAGTTTTTCGTGTCATTCGTTACATGGATTAAAAGGTGGCAGTTCCAAGATCACGAATATATAATTTTTAAGTCGCTGGGGCAAGTAGTTTAGCCGCAAATCGAATTTTAAGCGACAGGAAAAGTGTAAAGTTTGATGGGTCTAGGACGCATAGTTTAGCCGGAAAACGCGTTTAAAGATAAAAATGTCCAATTTTTTTAAAATTAGTTTTTCGTGTCATTCGTTACATGGATTAAAAGGTGGCAGTTCCAAGATCACGAATATATAATTTTTAAGTCGCTGGGGCAAGTAGTTTAGCCGCAAATCGAATTTTAAGGGACAGGAAAAGTGTAAAGTTTGATGGGTCTAGGACGCATAGTTTAGCCGGAAAACGCGTTTAAAGATAAAAATGTCCAATTTTTTTAAAATTAGTTTTTCGTGTCATTCGTTACATGGATTAAAAGGTGGCAGTTCCAAGATCACGAATATATAATTTTTAAGTCGCTGGGGCAAGTAGTTTAGCCGCAAATCGAATTTTAAGGGACAGGAAAAGTGTAAAGTTTGATGGGTCTAGGACGCATAGTTTAGCCGGAAAACGCGTTTAAAGATACAAATGTCCAATTTTTTTAAAATTAGTTTTTCGTGTCATTCGTTACATGGATTAAAAGGTGGCAGTTCCAAGATCACGAATATATAATTTTTAAGTCGCTGGGGCAAGTAGTTTAGCCGCAAATCGAATTTTAAGGGACAGGAAAAGTGTAAAGTTTGATGGGTCTAGGACGCATAGTTTAGCCGGAAAACGCGTTTAAAGATAAAAATGTCCAATTTTTTTAAAATTAGTTTTTCGTGTCATTCGTTACATGGATTAAAAGGTGGCAGTTCCAAGATCACGAATATATAATTTTTAAGTCGCTGGGGCAAGTAGTTTAGCCGCAAATCGAATTTTAAGGGACAGGAAAAGTGTAAAGTTTGATGGGTCTAGGACGCATAGTTTAGCCGGAAAACGCGTTTAAAGATAAAAATGTCCAATTTTTTTAAAATTAGTTTTTCGTGTCATTCGTTACATGGATTAAAAGGTGGCAGTTCCAAGATCACGAATATATAATTTTTAAGTCGCTGGGGCAAGTAGTTTAGCCGCAAATCGAATTTTAAGGGACAGGAAAAGTGTAAAGTTTGATGGGTCTAGGACGCATAGTTTAGCCGGAAAACGCGTTTAAAGATAAAAATGTCCAATTTTTTTAAAATTAGTTTTTCGTGTCATTCGTTACATGGATTAAAAGGTGGCAGTTCCAAGATCACGAATATATAATTTTTAAGTCGCTGGGGCAAGTAGTTTAGCCGCAAATCGAATTTTAAGGGACAGGAAAAGTGTAAAGTTTGATGGGTCTAGGACGCATAGTTTAGCCGGAAAACGCGTTTAAAGATAAAAATGTCCAATTTTTTTAAAATTAGTTTTTCGTGTCATTCGTTACATGGATTAAAAGGTGGCAGTTCCAAGATCACGAATATATAATTTTTAAGTCGCTGGGGCAAGTAGTTTAGCCGCAAATCGAATTTTAAGGGACAGAAAAAGTGTAAAGTTTGATGGGTCTAGGACGCATAGTTTAGCCGGAAAACGCGTTTAAAGATAAAAATGTCCAATTTTTTTAAAACTAGTTTTTCGTGTCATTCGTTACATGGATTAAAAGGTGGCAGTTCCAAGATCACGAATATATAATTTTTAAGTCGCTGGGGCAAGTAGTTTAGCCGCAAATCGAATTTTAAGGGACAGGAAAAGTGTAAAGTTTGATGGGTCTAGGACGCATAGTTTAGCCGGAAAACGCGTTTAAAGATAAAAATGTCCAATTTTTTTAAAATTAGTTTTTCGTGTCATTCGTTACATGGATTAAAAGGTGGCAGTTCCAAGATCACGAATATATAATTTTTAAGTCGCTGGGGCAAGTAGTTTAGCCGCAAATCGAATTTTAAGGGACAGGAAAAGTGTAAAGTTTGATGGGTCTAGGACGCATAGTTTAGCCGGAAAACGCGTTTAAAGATAAAAATGTCCAATTTTTTTAAAATTAGTTTTTCGTGTCATTCGTTACATGGATTAAAAGGTGGCAGTTCCAAGATCACGAATATATAATTTTTAAGTCGCTGGGGCAAGTAGTTTAGCCGCAAATCGAATTTTAAGGGACAGGAAAAGTGTAAAGTTTGATGGGTCTAGGACGCATAGTTTAGCCGGAAAACGCGTTTAAAGATAAAAATGTCCAATTTTTTTAAAATTAGTTTTTCGTGTCATTCGTTACATGGATTAAAAGGTGGCAGTTCCAAGATCACGAATATATAATTTTTAAGTCGCTGGGGCAAGTAGTTTAGCCGCAAATCGAATTTTAAGGGACAGAAAAAGTGTAAAGTTTGATGGGTCTAGGACGCATAGTTTAGCCGGAAAACGCGTTTAAAGATAAAAATGTCCAATTTTTTTAAAATTAGTTTTTCGTGTCATTCGTTACAGGGATTAAAAGGTGGCAGTTCCAAGATCACGAATATATAATTTTTAAGTCGCTGGGGCAAGTAGTTTAGCTGCAAATCGAATTTTAAGGGACAGGAAAAGTGTAAAGTTTGATGGGTCTAGGACGCATAGTTTAGCCGGAAAACGCGTTTAAAGATAAAAATGTCCAATTTTTTTGAAATTAGTTTTTCGTGTCATTCGTTACATGGATTAAAAGGTGGCAGTTCCAAGATCACGAATATATAATTTTTAAGTCGCTGGGGCAAGTAGTTTAGCCGCAAATCGAATTTTAAGGGACAGAAAAAGTGTAAAGTTTGATGGGTCTAGGACGCATAGTTTAGCCGGAAAACGCGTTTAAAGATAAAAATGTCCAATTTTTTTAAAATTAGTTTTTCGTGTCATTCGTTACATGGATGAAAAGGTGGCAGTTCCAAGATCACGAATATATAATTTTTAAGTCGCTGGGGCAAGTAGTTTAGCCGCAAATCGAATTTTAAGGGACAGGAAAAGTGTAAAGTTTGATGGGTCTAGGACGCATAGTTTAGCCGGAAAACGCGTTTAAAGATAAAAATGTCCAATTTTTTTAAAATTAGTTTTTCGTGTCATTCGTTACATGGATTAAAAGGTGGCAGTTCCAAGATCACGAATATATAATTTTTAAGTCGCTGGGGCAAGTAGTTTAGCCGCAAATCGAATTTTAAGGGACAGAAAAAGTGTAAAGTTTGATGGGTCTAGGACGCATAGTTTAGCCGGAAAACGCGTTTAAAGATAAAAATGTCCAATTTTTTTAAAATTAGTTTTTCGTGTCATTCGTTACATGGATTAAAAGGTGGCAGTTCCAAGATCACGAATATATAATTTTTAAGTCGCTGGGGCAAGTAGTTTAGCCGCAAATCGAATTTTAAGGGACAGGAAAAGTGTAAAGTTTGATGGGTCTAGGACGCATAGTTTAGCCGGAAAACGCGTTTAAAGATAAAAATGTCCAATTTTTTTAAAATTAGTTTTTCGTGTCATTCGTTACATGGATTAAAAGGTGGCAGTTCCAAGATCACGAATATATAATTTTTAAGTCGCTGGGGCAAGTAGTTTAGCCGCAAATTGAATTTTAAGGGACAGGAAAAGTGTAAAGTTTGATGGGTCTAGGACGCATAGTTTAGCCGGAAAACGCGTTTAAAGATAAAAATGTCCAATTTTTTTAAAATTAGTTTTTCGTGTCATTCGTTACATGGATTAAAAGGTGGCAGTTCCAAGATCACGAATATATAATTTTTAAGTCGCTGGGGCAAGTAGTTTAGCCGCAAATCGAATTTTAAGGGACAGGAAAAGAGTTAAGTTTGATGGGTCTAGGACGCATATTTTAGCCGGAAAACGCGTTTAAAGATAAAAATGTCCAATTTTTTTTAAATTAGTTTTTCGTGTCATTCGTTACATGGATTAAAAGGTGGCAGTTCCAAGATCACGAATATATAATTTTTAAGTCGCTGGGGCAAGTAGTTTAGCCGCAAATCGAATTTTAAGGGACAGGAAAAGTGTAAAGTTTGATGGGTCTAGGACGCATAGTTTAGCCGGAAAACGCGTTTAAAGATAAAAATGTCCAATTTTTTTAAAATTAGTTTTTCGTGTCATTCGTTACATGGATTAAAAGGTGGCAGTTCCAAGATCACGAATATATAATTTTTAAGTCGCTGGGGCAAGTAGTTTAACCGCAAATCGAATTTTAAGGGACAGGAAAAGTGTAAAGTTTGATGGGTCTAGGACGCATAGTTTAGCCGGAAAACGCGTTTAAAGATAAAAATGTCCAATTTTTTTAAAATTAGTTTTTCGTGTCATTCGTTACATGGATTAAAAGGTGGCAGTTCCAAGATCACGAATATATAATTTTTAAGTCGCTGGGGCAAGTAGTTTAGCCGCAAATCGAATTTTAAGGGACAGAAAAAGTGTAAAGTTTGATGGGTCTAGGACGCATAGTTTAGCCGGAAAACGCGTTTAAAGATAAAAATGTCCAATTTTTTTAAAATTAGTTTTTCGTGTCATTCGTTACATGGATTAAAAGGTGGCAGTTCCAAGATCACGAATATATAATTTTTAAGTCGCTGGGGCAAGTAGTTTAGCCGCAAATCGAATTTTAAGGGACAGGAAAAGTGTAAAGTTTGATGGGTCTAGGACGCATAGTTTAGCCGGAAAACGCGTTTAAAGATAAAAATGTCCAATTTTTTTAAAATTAGTTTTTCGTGTCATTCGTTACATGGATTTAAAGGTGGCAGTTCCAAGATCACGAATATATAATTTTTAAGTCGCTGGGGCAAGTAGTTTAACCGCAAATCGAATTTTAAGGGACAGGAAAAGTGTAAAGTTTGATGGGTCTAGGACGCATAGTTTAGCCGGAAAACGCGTTTAAAGATAAAAATGTCAAATTTTTTTAAAATTAGTTTTTCGTGTCATTCGTTACATGGATTAAAAGGTGGCAGTTCCAAGATCACGAATATATAATTTTTAAGTCGCTGGGGCAAGTAGTTTAGCCGCAAATCGAATTTTAAGGGACAGAAAAAGTGTAAAGTTTGATGGGTCTAGGACGCATAGTTTAGCCGGAAAACGCGTTTAAAGATAAAAATGTCCAATTTTTTTAAAATTAGTTTTTCGTGTCATTCGTTACATGGATTAAAAGGTGGCAGTTCCAAGATCACGAATATATAATTTTTAAGTCGCTGGGGCAAGTAGTTTAGCCGCAAATCGAATTTTAAGGGACAGGAAAAGTGTAAAGTTTGATGGGTCTAGGACGCATAGTTTAGCCGGAAAACGCGTTTAAAGATAAAAATGTCCAATTTTTTTAAAATTAGTTTTTCGTGTCATTCGTTACATGGATTAAAAGGTGGCAGTTCCAAGATCACGAATATATAATTTTTAAGTCGCTGGGGCAAGTAGTTTAGCCGCAAATCGAATTTTAAGGGACAGAAAAAGTGTAAAGTTTGATGGGTCTAGGACGCATAGTTTAGCCGGAAAACGCGTTTAAAGATAAAAATGTCCAATTTTTTTTAAAATTAGTTTTTCGTGTCATTCGTTACATGGATTAAAAGGTGGCAGTTCCAAGATCACGAATATATAATTTTTAAGTCGCTGGGGCAAGTAGTTTAGCCGCAAATCGAATTTTAAGGGACAGGAAAAGTGTAAAGTTTGATGGGTCTAGGACGCATAGTTTAGCCGGAAAACGCGTTTAAAGATAAAAATGTCCAATTTTTTTAAAATAAGTTTTTCGTGTCATTCGTTACATGGATTAAAAGGTGGCAGTTCCAAGATCACGAATATATAATTTTTAAGTCGCTGGGGCAAGTAGTTTAGCCGCAAATCGAATTTTAAGGGACAGGAAAAGTGTAAAGTTTGATGGGTCTAGGACGCATAGTTTAGCCGGAAAACGCGTTTAAAGATAAAAATGTCCAATTTTTTTAAAATTAGTTTTTCGTGTCATTCGTTACATGGATTAAAAGGTGGCAGTTCCAAGATCACGAATATATAATTTTTAAGTCGCTGGGGCAAGTAGTTTAGCCGCAAATCGAATTTTAAGGGACAGGAAAAGTGTAAAGTTTGATGGGTCTAGGACGCATAGTTTAGCCGGAAAACGCGTTTAAAGATAAAAATGTCCAATTTTTTTAAAATTAGTTTTTCGTGTCATTCGTTACATGGATTAAAAGGTGGCAGTTCCAAGATCACGAATATATAATTTTTAAGTCGCTGGGGCAAGTAGTTTAGCCGCAAATCGAATTTTAAGGGACAGGAAAAGTGTAAAGTTTGATGGGTCTAGGACGCATAGTTTAGCCGGAAAACGCGTTTAAAGATAAAAATGTCCAATTTTTTTAAAATTAGTTTTTCGTGTCATTCGTTACATGGATTAAAAGGTGGCAGTTCCAAGATCACGAATATATAATTTTTAAGTCGCTGGGGCAAGTAGTTTAGCCGCAAATCGAATTTTAAGGGACAGGAAAAGTGTAAAGTTTGATGGGTCTAGGACGCATAGTTTAGCCGGAAAACGCGTTTAAAGATAAAAATGTCCAATTTTTTTAAAATTAGTTTTTCGTGTCATTCGTTACATGGATTAAAAGGTGGCAGTTCCAAGATCACGAATATATAATTTTTAAGTCGCTGGGGCAAGTAGTTTAGCCACAAATCGAATTTTAAGGGACAGGAAAAGTGTAAAGTTTGATGGGTCTAGGACGCATAGTTTAGCCGGAAAACGCGTTTAAAGATAAAAATGTCCAATTTTTTTAAAATTAGTTTTTCGTGTCATTCGTTACATGGATTAAAAGGTGGCAGTTCCAAGATCACGAATATATAATTTTTAAGTCGCTGGGGCAAGTAGTTTAGCCGCAAATCGAATTTTAAGGGACAGAAAAAGTGTAAAGTTTGATGGGTCTAGGACGCATAGTTTAGCCGGAAAACGCGTTTAAAGATAAAAATGTCCAATTTTTTTAAAATTAGTTTTTCGTGTCATTCGTTACATGGATTAAAAGGTGGCAGTTCCAAGATCACGAATATATAATTTTTAAGTCGCTGGGGCAAGTAGTTTAGCCGCAAATCGAATTTTAAGGGACAGGAAAAGTGTAAAGTTTGATGGGTCTAGGACGCATAGTTTAGCCGGAAAACGCGTTTAAAGATAAAAATGTCCAATTTTTTTAAAATTAGTTTTTCGTGTCATTCGTTACATGGATTAAAAGGTGGCAGTTCCAAGATCACGAATATATAATTTTTAAGTCGCTGGGGCAAGTAGTTTAGCCGCAAATCGAATTTTAAGGGACAGGAAAAGTGTAAAGTTTGATGGGTCTAGGACGCATAGTTTAGCCGGAAAACGCGTTTAAAGATAAAAATGTCCAATTTTTTTAAAATTAGTTTTTCGTGTCATTCGTTACATGGATTAAAAGGTGGCAGTTCCAAGATCACGAATATATAATTTTTAAGTCGCTGGGGCAAGTAGTTTAGCCGCAAATCGAATTTTAAGGGACAGAAAAAGTGTAAAGTTTGATGGGTCTAGGACGCATAGTTTAGCCGGAAAACGCGTTTAAAGATAAAAATGTCCAATTTTTTTAAAATTAGTTTTTCGTGTCATTCGTTACATGGATTAAAAGGTGGCAGTTCCAAGATCACGAATATATAATTTTTAAGTCGCTGGGGCAAGTAGTTTAGCCGCAAATCGAATTTTAAGGGACAGAAAAAGTGTAAAGTTTGATGGGTCTAGGACGCATAGTTTAGCCGGAAAACGCGTTTAAAGATAAAAATGTCCAATTTTTTTAAAATTAGTTTTTCGTGTCATTCGTTACATGGATTAAAAGGTGGCAGTTCCAAGATCACGAATATATAATTTTTAAGTCGCTGGGGCAAGTAGTTTAGCCGCAAATCGAATTTTAAGGGACAGGAAAAGTGTAAAGTTTGATGGGTCTAGGACGCATAGTTTAGCCGGAAAACGCGTTTAAAGATAAAAATGTCCAATTTTTTTAAAATTAGTTTTTCGTGTCATTCGTTACATGGATTAAAAGGTGGCAGTTCCAAGATCACGAATATATAATTTTTAAGTCGCTGGGGCAAGTAGTTTAGCCGCAAATCGAATTTTAAGGGACAGAAAAAGTGTAAAGTTTGATGGGTCTAGGACGCATAGTTTAGCCGGAAAACGCGTTTAAAGATAAAAATGTCCAATTTTTTTAAAATTAGTTTTTCGTGTCATTCGTTACATGGATTAAAAGGTGGCAGTTCCAAGATCACGAATATATAATTTTTAAGTCGCTGGGGCAAGTAGTTTAGCCGCAAATCGAATTTTAAGGGACAGGAAAAGTGTAAAGTTTGATGGGTCTAGGACGCATAGTTTAGCCGGAAAACGCGTTTAAAGATAAAAATGTCCAATTTTTTTAAAATTAGTTTTTCGTGTCATTCGTTACATGGATTAAAAGGTGGCAGTTCCAAGATCACGAATATATAATTTTTAAGTCGCTGGGGCAAGTAGTTTAGCCGCAAATCGAATTTTAAGGGACAGAAAAAGTGTAAAGTTTGATGGGTCTAGGACGCATAGTTTAGCCGGAAAACGCGTTTAAAGATAAAAATGTCCAATTTTTTTAAAATTAGTTTTTCGTGTCATTCGTTACATGGATTAAAAGGTGGCAGTTCCAAGATCACGAATATATAATTTTTAAGTCGCTGGGGCAAGTAGTTTAGCCGCAAATCGAATTTTAAGGGACAGAAAAAGTGTAAAGTTTGATGGGTCTAGGACGCATAGTTTAGCCGGAAAACGCGTTTAAAGATAAAAATGTCCAATTTTTTTAAAATTAGTTTTTCGTGTCATTCGTTACATGGATTAAAAGGTGGCAGTTCCAAGATCACGAATATATAATTTTTAAGTCGCTGGGGCAAGTAGTTTAGCCGCAAATCGAATTTTAAGGGACAGAAAAAGTGTAAAGTTTGATGGGTCTAGGACGCATAGTTTAGCCGGAAAACGCGTTTAAAGATAAAAATGTCCAATTTTTTTAAAATTAGTTTTTCGTGTCATTCGTTACATGGATTAAAAGGTGGCAGTTCCAAGATCACGAATATATAATTTTTAAGTCGCTGGGGCAAGTAGTTTAGCCGCAAATCGAATTTTAAGGGACAGGAAAAGTGTAAAGTTTGATGGGTCTAGGACGCATAGTTTAGCCGGAAAACGCGTTTAAAGATAAAAATGTCCAATTTTTTTAAAATTAGTTTTTCGTGTCATTCGTTACATGGATTAAAAGGTGGCAGTTCCAAGATCACGAATATATAATTTTTAAGTCGCTGGGGCAAGTAGTTTAGCCGCAAATCGAATTTTAAGGGACAGAAAAAGTGTAAAGTTTGATGGGTCTAGGACGCATAGTTTAGCCGGAAAACGCGTTTAAAGATAAAAATGTCCAATTTTTTTAAAATTAGTTTTTCGTGTCATTCGTTACATGGATTAAAAGGTGGCAGTTCCAAGATCACGAATATATAATTTTTAAGTCGCTGGGGCAAGTAGTTTAGCCGCAAATCGAATTTTAAGGGACAGGAAAAGTGTAAAGTTTGATGGGTCTAGGACGCATAGTTTAGCCGGAAACGCGTTTAAAGATAAAAATGTCCAATTTTTTTAAAATTAGTTTTTCGTGTCATTCGTTACATGGATTAAAAGGTGGCAGTTCCAAGATCACGAATATATAATTTTTAAGTCGCTGGGGCAAGTAGTTTAGCCGCAAATCGAATTTTAAGGGACAGAAAAAGTGTAAAGTTTGATGGGTCTAGGACGCATAGTTTAGCCGGAAAACGCGTTTAAAGATACAAATGTCCAATTTTTTTAAAATTAGTTTTTCGTGTCATTCGTTACATGGATTAAAAGGTGGCAGTTCCAAGATCACGAATATATAATTTTTAAGTCGCTGGGGCAAGTAGTTTAGCCGCAAATCGAATTTTAAGGGACAGGAAAAGTGTAAAGTTTGATGGGTCTAGGACGCATAGTTTAGCCGGAAAACGCGTTTAAAGATAAAAATGTCCAATTTTTTTAAAATTAGTTTTTCGTGTCATTCGTTACATGGATTAAAAGGTGGCAGTTCCAAGATCACGAATATATAATTTTTAAGTCGCTGGGGCAAGTAGTTTAGCCGCAAATCGAATTTTTAGGGACAGGAAAAGTGTAAAGTTTGATGGGTCTAGGACGCATAGTTTAGCCGGAAAACGCGTTTAAAGATAAAAATGTCCAATTTTTTTAAAATTAGTTTTTCGTGTCATTCGTTACATGGATTAAAAGGTGGCAGTTCCAAGATCACGAATATATAATTTTTAAGTCGCTGGGGCAAGTAGTTTAGCCGCAAATCGAATTTTAAGGGACAGGAAAAGTGTAAAGTTTGATGGGTCTAGGACGCATAGTTTAGCCGGAAAACGCGTTTAAAGATAAAAATGTCCAATTTTTTTAAAATTAGTTTTTCGTGTCATTCGTTACATGGATTAAAAGGTGGCAGTTCCAAGATCACGAATATATAATTTTTAAGTCGCTGGGGCAAGTAGTTTAGCCGCAAATCGAATTTTAAGGGACAGAAAAAGTGTAAAGTTTGATGGGTCTAGGACGCATAGTTTAGCCGGAAAACGCGTTTAAAGATAAAAATGTCCAATTTTTTTAAAATTAGTTTTTCGTGTCATTCGTTACATGGATTAAAAGGTGGCAGTTCCAAGATCACGAATATATAATTTTAAAGTCGCTGGGGCAAGTAGTTTAGCCGCAAATCGAATTTTAAGGGACAGGAAAAGTGTAAAGTTTGATGGGTCTAGGACGCATAGTTTAGCCGGAAAACGCGTTTAAAGATAAAAATGTCCAATTTTTTTAAAATTAGTTTTTCGTGTCATTCGTTACATGGATTAAAAGGTGGCAGTTCCAAGATCACGAATATATAATTTTTAAGTCGCTGGGGCAAGTAGTTTAGCCGCAAATCGAATTTTAAGGGACAGGAAAAATGTAAAGTTTGATGGGTCTAGGACGCATAGTTTAGCCGGAAAACGCGTTTAAAGATAAAAATGTCCAATTTTTTTAAAATTAGTTTTTCGTGTCATTCGTTACATGGATTAAAAGGTGGCAGTTCCAAGATCACGAATATATAATTTTTAAGTCGCTGGGGCAAGTAGTTTAGCCGCAAATCGAATTTTAAGGGACAGGAAAAGTGTAAAGTTTGATGGGTCTAGGACGCATAGTTTAGCCGGAAAACGCGTTTAAAGATAAAAATGTCCAATTTTTTTAAAATTAGTTTTTCGTGTCATTCGTTACATGGATTAAAAGGTGGCAGTTCCAAGATCACGAATATATAATTTTTAAGTCGCTGGGGCAAGTAGTTTAGCCGCAAATCGAATTTTAAGGGACAGGAAAAGTGTAAAGTTTGATGGGTCTAGGACGCATAGTTTAGCCGGAAAACGCGTTTAAAGATAAAAATGTCCAATTTTTTTAAAATTAGTTTTTCGTGTCATTCGTTACATGGATTAAAAGGTGGCAGTTCCAAGATCACGAATATATAATTTTTAAGTCGCTGGGGCAAGTAGTTTAGCCGCAAATCGAATTTTAAGGGACAGGAAAAGTGTAAAGTTTGATGGGTCTAGGACGCATAGTTTAGCCGGAAAACGCGTTTAAAGATAAAAATGTCCAATTTTTTTAAAATTAGTTTTTCGTGTCATTCGTTACATGGATTAAAAGGTGGCAGTTCCAAGATCACGAATATATAATTTTTAAGTCGCTGGGGCAAGTAGTTTAGCCGCAAATCGAATTTTAAGGGACAGGAAAAGTGTAAAGTTTGATGGGTCTAGGACGCATAGTTTAGCCGGAAAACGCGTTTAAAGATAAAAATGTCCAATTTTTTTAAAATTAGTTTTTCGTGTCATTCGTTACATGGATTAAAAGGTGGCAGTTCCAAGATCACGAATATATAATTTTTAAGTCGCTGGGGCAAGTAGTTTAGCCGCAAATCGAATTTTAAGGGACAGGAAAAGTGTAAAGTTTGATGGGTCTAGGACGCATAGTTTAGCCGGAAAACGCGTTTAAAGATAAAAATGTCCAATTTTTTTAAAATTAGTTTTTCGTGTCATTCGTTACATGGATTAAAAGGTGGCAGTTCCAAGATCACGAATATATAATTTTTAAGTCGCTGGGGCAAGTAGTTTAGCCGCAAATCGAATTTTAAGGGACAGGAAAAGTGTAAAGTTTGATGGGTCTAAGGGACAGGAAAAGTGTAAAGTTTGATGGGTCTAGGACGCATAGTTTAGCCGGAAAACGCGTTTAAAGATAAAAATGTCCAATTTTTTTAAAATTAATTTTTCGTGTCATTCGTTACATGGATTAAAAGGTGGCAGTTCCAAGATCACGAATATATAATTTTTAAGTCGCTGGGGCAAGTAGTTTAGCCGCAAATCGAATTTTAAGGGACAGGAAAAGTGTAAAGTTTGATGGGTCTAGGACGCATAGTTTAGCCGGAAAACGCGTTTAAAGATAAAAATGTCCAATTTTTTTAAAATTAGTTTTTCGTGTCATTCGTTACATGGATTAAAAGGTGGCAGTTCCAAGATCACGAATATATAATTTTTAAGTCGCTGGGGCAAGTAGTTTAGCCGCAAATCGAATTTTAAGGGACAGGAAAAGTGTAAAGTTTGATGGGTCTAGGACGCATAGTTTAGCCGGAAAACGCGTTTAAAGATAAAAATGTCCAATTTTTTTAAAATTAGTTTTTCGTGTCATTCGTTACATGGATTAAAAGGTGGCAGTTCCAAGATCACGAATATATAATTTTTAAGTCGCTGGGGCAAGTAGTTTAGCCGCAAATCGAATTTTAAGGGACAGAAAAAGTGTAAAGTTTGATGGGTCTAGGACGCATAGTTTAGCTGGAAAACGCGTTTAAAGACAAAAATGTCCAATTTTTTTAAAATTAGTTTTTCGTGTCATTCGTTACATGGATTAAAAGGTGGCAGTTCCAAGATCACGAATATATAATTTTTAAGTCGCTGGGGCATGTAGTTTAGCCGCAAATCGAATTTTAAGGGACAGGAAAAGTGTAAAGTTTGATGGGTCTAAGGGACAGGAAAAGTGTAAGGTTTGATGGGTCTAGGACGCATAGTTTAGCCGGAAAACGCGTTTAAAGATAAAAATGTCCAATTTTTTTAAAATTAATTTTTCGTGTCATTCGTTACATGGATTAAAAGGTGGCAGTTCCAAGATCACGAATATATAATTTTTAAGTCGCTGGGGCAAGTAGTTTAGCCGCAAATCGAATTTTAAGGGACAGGAAAAGTGTAAAGTTTGATGGGTCTAGGACGCATAGTTTAGCCGGAAAACGCGTTTAAAGATAAAAATGTCCAATTTTTTTAAAATTAGTTTTTCGTGTCATTCGTTACATGGATTAAAAGGTGGCAGTTCCAAGATCACGAATATATAATTTTTAAGTCGCTGGGGCAAGTAGTTTAGCCGCAAATCGAATTTTAAGGGACAGGAAAAGTGTAAAGTTTGATGGGTCTAGGACGCATAGTTTAGCCGGAAAACGCGTTTAAAGATAAAAATGTCCAATTTTTTTAAAATTAGTTTTTCGTGTCATTCGTTACATGGATTAAAAGGTGGCAGTTCCAAGATCACGAATATATAATTTTTAAGTCGCTGGGGCAAGTAGTTTAGCCGCAAATCGAATTTTAAGGGACAGGAAAAGTGTAAAGTTTGATGGGTCTAGGACGCATAGTTTAGCCGGAAAACGCGTTTAAAGATAAAAATGTCCAATTTTTTTAAAATTAGTTTTTCGTGTCATTCGTTACATGGATTAAAAGGTGGCAGTTCCAAGATCACGAATATATAATTTTTAAGTCGCTGGGGCAAGTAGTTTAGCCGCAAATCGAATTTTAAGGGACAGGAAAAGTGTAAAGTTTGATGGGTCTAGGACGCATAGTTTAGCCGAAAAACGCGTTTAAAGATAAAAATGTCCAATTTTTTTAAAATTAGTTTTTCGTGTCATTCGTTACATGGATTAAAAGGTGGCAGTTCCAAGATCACGAATATATAATTTTTAAGTCGCTGGGGCAAGTAGTTTAGCCGCAAATCGAATTTTAAGGGACAGGAAAAGTGTAAAGTTTGATGGGTCTAGGACGCATAGTTTAGCCGGAAAACGCGTTTAAAGATAAAAATGTCCAATTTTTTTAAAATTAGTTTTTCGTGTCATTCGTTACATGGATTAAAAGGTGGCAGTTCCAAGATCACGAATATATAATTTTTAAGTCGCTGGGGCAAGTAGTTTAGCCGCAAATCGAATTTTAAGGGACAGGAAAAGTGTAAAGTTTGATGGGTCTAGGACGCATAGTTTAGCCGGAAAACGCGTTTAAAGATAAAAATGTCCAATTTTTTTAAAATTAGTTTTTCGTGTCATTCGTTACATGGATTAAAAGGTGGCAGTTCCAAGATCACGAATATATAATTTTTAAGTCGCTGGGGCAAGTAGTTTAGCCGCAAATCGAATTTTAAGGGACAGGAAAAGTGTAAAGTTTGATGGGTCTAGGACGCATAGTTTAGCCGGAAAACGCGTTTAAAGATAAAAATGTCCAATTTTCTTAAAATTAGTTTTTCGTGTCATTCGTTACATGGATTAAAAGGTGGCAGTTCCAAGATCACGAATATATAATTTTTAAGTCGCTGGGGCAAGTAGTTTAGCCGCAAATCGAATTTTAAGGGACAGGAAAAGTGTAAAGTTTGATGGGTCTAGGACGCATAGTTTAGCCGGAAAACGCGTTTAAAGATAAAAATGTCCAATTTTTTTAAAATTAGTTTTTCGTGTCATTCGTTACATGGATTAAAAGGTGGCAGTTCCAAGATCACGAATATATAATTTTTAAGTCGCTGGGGCAAGTAGTTTAGCCGCAAATCGAATTTTAAGGGACAGGAAAAGTGTAAAGTTTGATGGGTCTAGGACGCATAGTATAGCCGGAAAACGCGTTTAAAGATAAAAATGTCCAATTTTTTTAAAATTAGTTTTTCGTGTCATTCGTTACATGGATTAAAAGGTGGCAGTTCCAAGATCACGAATATATAATTTTTAAGTCGCTGGGGCAAGTAGTTTAGCCGCAATTCGAATTTTAAGGGACAGGAAAAGTGTAAAGTTTGATGGGTCTAGGACGCATAGTTTAGCCGGAAAACGCGTTTAAAGATAAAAATGTCCAATTTTTTTAAAATTAGTTTTTCGTGTCATTCGTTACATGGATTAAAAGGTGGCAGTTCCAAGATCACGAATATATAATTTTTAAGTCGCTGGGGCAAGTAGTTTAGCCGCAAATCGAATTTTAAGGGACAGGAAAAGTGTAAAGTTTGATGGGTCTAGGACGCATAGTTTAGCCGGAAAACGCGTTTAAAGATAAAAATGTCCAATTTTTTTAAAATTAGTTTTTCGTGTCATTCGTTACATGGATTAAAAGGTGGCAGTTCCAAGATCACGAATATATAATTTTTAAGTCGCTGGGGCAAGTAGTTTAGCCGCAAATCGAATTTTAAGGGACAGGAAAAGTGTAAAGTTTGATGGGTCTAGGACGCATAGTTTAGCCGGAAAACGCGTTTAAAGATAAAAATGTCCAATTTTTTTAAAATTAGTTTTTCGTGTCATTCGTTACATGGATTAAAAGGTGGCAGTTCCAAGATCACGAATATATAATTTTTAAGTCGCTGGGGCAAGTAGTTTAGCCGCAAATCGAATTTTAAGGGACAGGAAAAGTGTAAAGTTTGATGGGTCTAGGACGCATAGTTTAGCCGGAAAACGCGTTTAAAGATAAAAATGTCCAATTTTTTTAAAATTAGTTTTTCGTGTCATTCGTTACATGGATTAAAAGGTGGCAGTTCCAAGATCACGAATATATAATTTTTAAGTCGCTGGGGCAAGTAGTTTAGCCGCAAATCGAATTTTAAGGGACAGGAAAAGTGTAAAGTTTGATGGGTCTAGGACGCATAGTTTAGCCGGAAAACGCGTTTAAAGATAAAAATGTCCAATTTTTTTAAAATTAGTTTTTCGTGTCATTCGTTACATGGATTAAAAGGTGGCAGTTCCAAGATCACGAATATATAATTTTTAAGTCGCTGGGGCAAGTAGTTTAGCCGCAAATCGAATTTTAAGGGACAGGAAAAGTGTAAAGTTTGATGGGTCTAGGACGCATAGTTTAGCCGGAAAACGCGTTTAAAGATAAAAATGTCCAATTTTTTTAAAATTAGTTTTTCGTGTCATTCGTTACATGGATTAAAAGGTGGCAGTTCCAAGATCACGAATATATAATTTTTAAGTCGCTGGGGCAAGTAGTTTAGCCGCAAATCGAATTTTAAGGGACAGGAAAAGTGTAAAGTTTGATGGGTCTAGGACGCATAGTTTAGCCGGAAAACGCGTTTAAAGATAAAAATGTCCAATTTTTTTAAAATTAGTTTTTCGTGTCATTCGTTACATGGATTAAAAGGTGGCAGTTCCAAGATCACGAATATATAATTTTTAAGTCGCTGGGGCAAGTAGTTTAGCCGCAAATCGAATTTTAAGGGACAGGAAAAGTGTAAAGTTTGATGGGTCTAGGACGCATAGTTTAGCCGGAAAACGCGTTTAAAGATAAAAATGTCCAATTTTTTTAAAATTAGTTTTTCGTGTCATTCGTTACATGGATTAAAAGGTGGCAGTTCCAAGATCACGAATATATAATTTTTAAGTCGCTGGGGCAAGTAGTTTAGCCGCAAATCGAATTTTAAGGGACAGGAAAAGTGTAAAGTTTGATGGGTCTAGGACGCATAGTTTAGCCGGAAAACGCGTTTAAAGATAAAAATGTCCAATTTTTTTAAAATTAGTTTTTCGTGTCATTCGTTACATGGATTAAAAGGTGGCAGTTCCAAGATCACGAATATATAATTTTTAAGTCGCTGGGGCAAGTAGTTTAGCCGCAAATCGAATTTTAAGGGACAGGAAAAGTGTAAAGTTTGATGGGTCTAGGACGCATAGTTTAGCCGGAAAACGCGTTTAAAGATAAAAATGTCCAATTTTTTTAAAATTAGTTTTTCGTGTCATTCGTTACATGGATTAAAAGGTGGCAGTTCCAAGATCACGAATATATAATTTTTAAGTCGCTGGGGCAAGTAGTTTAGCCGCAAATCGAATTTTAAGGGACAGGAAAAGTGTAAAGTTTGATGGGTCTAGGACGCATAGTTTAGCCGGAAAACGCGTTTAAAGATAAAAATGTCCAATTTTTTTAAAATTAGTTTTTCGTGTCATTCGTTACATGGATTAAAAGGTGGCAGTTCCAAGATCACGAATATATAATTTTTAAGTCGCTGGGGCAAGTAGTTTAGCCGCAAATCGAATTTTAAGGGACAGGAAAAGTGTAAAGTTTGATGGGTCTAGGACGCATAGTTTAGCCGGAAAACGCGTTTAAAGATAAAAATGTCCAATTTTTTTAAAATTAGTTTTTCGTGTCATTCGTTACATGGATTAAAAGGTGGCAGTTCCAAGATCACGAATATATAATTTTTAAGTCGCTGGGGCAAGTAGTTTAGCCGCAAATCGAATTTTAAGGGACAGGAAAAGTGTAAAGTTTGATGGGTCTAGGACGCATAGTTTAGCCGGAAAACGCGTTTAAAGATAAAAATGTCCAATTTTTTTAAAATTAGTTTTTCGTGTCATTCGTTACATGGATTAAAAGGTGGCAGTTCCAAGATCACGAATATATAATTTTTAAGTCGCTGGGGCAAGTAGTTTAGCCGCAAATCGAATTTTAAGGGACAGGAAAAGTGTAAAGTTTGATGGGTCTAGGACGCATAGTTTAGCCGGAAAACGCGTTTAAAGATAAAAATGTCCAATTTTTTTAAAATTAGTTTTTCGTGTCATTCGTTACATGGATTAAAAGGTGGCAGTTCCAAGATCACGAATATATAATTTTTAAGTCGCTGGGGCAAGTAGTTTAGCCGCAAATCGAATTTTAAGGGACAGGAAAAGTGTAAAGTTTGATGGGTCTAGGACGCATAGTTTAGCCGGAAAACGCGTTTAAAGATAAAAATGTCCAATTTTTTTAAAATTAGTTTTTCGTGTCATTCGTTACATGGATTAAAAGGTGGCAGTTCCAAGATCACGAATATATAATTTTTAAGTCGCTGGGGCAAGTAGTTTAGCCGCAAATCGAATTTTAAGGGACAGGAAAAGTGTAAAGTTTGATGGGTCTAGGACGCATAGTTTAGCCGGAAAACGCGTTTAAAGATAAAAATGTCCAATTTTTTTAAAATTAGTTTTTCGTGTCATTCGTTACATGGATTAAAAGGTGGCAGTTCCAAGATCACGAATATATAATTTTTAAGTCGCTGGGGCAAGTAGTTTAGCCGCAAATCGAATTTTAAGGGACAGGAAAAGTGTAAAGTTTGATGGGTCTAGGACGCATAGTTTAGCCGGAAAACGCGTTTAAAGATAAAAATGTCCAATTTTTTTAAAATTAGTTTTTCGTGTCATTCGTTACATGGATTAAAAGGTGGCAGTTCCAAGATCACGAATATATAATTTTTAAGTCGCTGGGGCAAGTAGTTTAGCCGCAAATCGAATTTTAAGGGACAGGAAAAGTGTAAAGTTTGATGGGTCTAGGACGCATAGTTTAGCCGGAAAACGCGTTTAAAGATAAAAATGTCCAATTTTTTTAAAATTAGTTTTTCGTGTCATTCGTTACATGGATTAAAAGGTGGCAGTTCCAAGATCACGAATATATAATTTTTAAGTCGCTGGGGCAAGTAGTTTAGCCGCAAATCGAATTTTAAGGGACAGAAAGAGTGTAAAGTTTGATGGGTCTAGGACGCATAGTTTAGCCGGAAAACGCGATTAAAGATAAAAATGTCCAATTTTTTTAAAATTAGTTTTTCGTGTCATTCGTTACATGGATTAAAAGGTGGCAGTTCCAAGATCACGAATATATAATTTTTAAGTCGCTGGGGCAAGTAGTTTAGCAGCAAATCGAATTTTAAGGGACAGGAAAAGTGTAAAGTTTGATGGGTCTAGGAAGCATAGTTTAGCCGGAAAACGCGTTTAAAGATAAAAATGTCCAATTTTTTTAAAATTAGTTTTTCGTGTCATTCGTTACATGGATTAAAAGGTGGCAGTTCCAAGATCACGAATATATAATTTTTAAGTCGCTGGGGCAAGTAGTTTAGCCGCAAATCGAATTTTAAGGGACAGGAAAAGTGTAAAGTTTGATGGGTTAAAGATAAAAATGTCCAATTTTTTTAAAATTAGTTTTTCGTGTCATTCGTTACATGGATTAAAAGGTGGCAGTTCCAAGATCACGAATATATAATTTTTAAGTCGCTGGGGCAAGTAGTTTAGCCGCAAATCGAATTTTAAGGGACAGGAAAAGTGTAAAGTTTGATGGGTCTAGGACGCATAGTTTAGCCGGAAAACGCGTTTAAAGATAAAAATGTCCAATTTTTTTAAAATTAGTTTTTCGTGTCATTCGTTACATGGATTAAAAGGTGGCAGTTCCAAGATCACGAATATATAATTTTTAAGTCGCTGGGGCAAGTAGTTTAGCCGCAAATCGAATTTTAAGGGACAGGAAAAGTGTAAAGTTTGATGGGTCTAGGACGCATAGTTTAGCCGGAAAACGCGTTTAAAGATAAAAATGTCCAATTTTTTTAAAATTAGTTTTTCGTGTCATTCGTTACATGGATTAAAAGGTGGCAGTTCCAAGATCACGAATATATAATTTTTAAGTCGCTGGGGCAAGTAGTTTAGCCGCAAATCGAATTTTAAGGGACAGGAAAAGTGTAAAGTTTGATGGGTCTAGGACGCATAGTTTAGCCGGAAAACGCGTTTAAAGATAAAAATGTCCAATTTTTTTAAAATTAGTTTTTCGTGTCATTCGTTACATGGATTAAAAGGTGGCAGTTCCAAGATCACGAATATATAATTTTTAAGTCGCTGGGGCAAGTAGTTTAGCCGCAAATCGAATTTTAAGGGACAGGAAAAGTGTAAAGTTTGATGGGTCTAGGACGCATAGTTTAGCCGGAAAACGCGTTTAAAGATAAAAATGTCCAATTTTTTTAAAATTAGTTTTTCGTGTCATTCGTTACATGGATTAAAAGGTGGCAGTTCCAAGATCACGAATATATAATTTTTAAGTCGCTGGGGCAAGTAGTTTAGCCGCAAATCGAATTTTAAGGGACAGAAAGAGTGTAAAGTTTGATGGGTCTAGGACGCATAGTTTAGCCGGAAAACGCGATTAAAGATAAAAATGTCCAATTTTTTTAAAATTAGTTTTTCGTGTCATTCGTTACATGGATTAAAAGGTGGCAGTTCCAAGATCACGAATATATAATTTTTAAGTCGCTGGGGCAAGTAGTTTAGCAGCAAATCGAATTTTAAGGGACAGGAAAAGTGTAAAGTTTGATGGGTCTAGGAAGCATAGTTTAGCCGGAAAACGCGTTTAAAGATAAAAATGTCCAATTTTTTTAAAATTAGTTTTTCGTGTCATTCGTTACATGGATTAAAAGGTGGCAGTTCCAAGATCACGAATATATAATTTTTAAGTCGCTGGGGCAAGTAGTTTAGCCGCAAATCGAATTTTAAGGGACAGGAAAAGTGTAAAGTTTGATGGGTCTAGGACGCATAGTTTAGCCGGAAAACGCGTTTAAAGATAAAAATGTCCAATTTTTTTAAAATTAGTTTTTCGTGTCATTCGTTACATGGATTAAAAGGTGGCAGTTCCAAGATCACGAATATATAATTTTTAAGTCGCTGGGGCAAGTAGTTTAGCCGCAAATCGAATTTTAAGGGACAGGAAAAGTGTAAAGTTTGATGGGTCTAGGACGCATAGTTTAGCCGGAAAACGCGTTTAAAGATAAAAATGTCCAATTTTTTTAAAATTAGTTTTTCGTGTCATTCGTTACATGGATTAAAAGGTGGCAGTTCCAAGATCACGAATATATAATTTTTAAGTCGCTGGGGCAAGTAGTTTAGCCGCAAATCGAATTTTAAGGGACAGGAAAAGTGTAAAGTTTGATGGGTCTAGGACGCATAGTTTAGCCGAAAAACGCGTTTAAAGATAAAAATGTCCAATTTTTTTAAAATTAGTTTTTCGTGTCATTCGTTACATGGATTAAAAGGTGGCAGTTCCAAGATCACGAATATATAATTTTTAAGTCGCTGGGGCAAGTAGTTTAGCCGCAAATCGAATTTTAAGGGACAGAAAGAGTGTAAAGTTTGATGGGTCTAGGACGCATAGTTTAGCCGGAAAACGCGATTAAAGATAAAAATGTCCAATTTTTTTAAAATTAGTTTTTCGTGTCATTCGTTACATGGATTAAAAGGTGGCAGTTCCAAGATCACGAATATATAATTTTTAAGTCGCTGGGGCAAGTAGTTTAGCAGCAAATCGAATTTTAAGGGACAGGAAAAGTGTAAAGTTTGATGGGTCTAGGAAGCATAGTTTAGCCGGAAAACGCGTTTAAAGATAAAAATGTCCAATTTTTTTAAAATTAGTTTTTCGTGTCATTCGTTACATGGATTAAAAGGTGGCAGTTCCAAGATCACGAATATATAATTTTTAAGTCGCTGGGGCAAGTAGTTTAGCCGCAAATCGAATTTTAAGGGACAGGAAAAGTGTAAAGTTTGATGGGTCTAGGACGCATAGTTTAGCCGGAAAACGCGTTTAAAGATAAAAATGTCCAATTTTTTTAAAATTAGTTTTTCGTGTCATTCGTTACATGGATTAAAAGGTGGCAGTTCCAAGATCACGAATATATAATATTTAAGTCGCTGGGGCAAGTAGTTTAGCCGCAAATCAAATTTTAAGGGACAGGAAAAGTGTAAAGTTTGATGGGTCTAAGGGACAGGAAAAGTGTAAAGTTTGATGGGTCTAGGACGCATAGTTTAGCCGGAAAACGCGTTTAAAGATAAAAATGTCCAATTTTTTTAAAATTAATTTTTCGTGTCATTCGTTACATGGATTAAAAGGTGGCAGTTCCAAGATCACGAATATATAATTTTTAAGTCGCTGGGGCAAGTAGTTTAGCCGCAAATCGAATTTTAAGGGACAGGAAAAGTGTAAAGTTTGATGGGTCTAGGACGCAAAGTTTAGCCGGAAAACGCGTTTAAAGATAAAAATTTCCAATTTTTTTAAAATTAGTTTTTCGTGTCATTCGTTACATGGATTAAAAGGTGGCAGTTCCAAGATCACGAATATATAATTTTTAAGTCGCTGGGGCAAGTAGTTTAGCCGCAAATCGAATTTTAAGGGACAGGAAAAGTGTAAAGTTTGATGGGTCTAAGGGACAGGAAAAGTGTAAAGTTTGATGGGTCTAGGACGCATAGTTTAGCCGGAAAACGCGTTTAAAGATAAAAATGTCCAATTTTTTTAAAATTAATTTTTCGTGTCATTCGTTACATGGATTAAAAGGTAGCAGTTCCAAGATCACGAATATATAATTTTTAAGTCGCTGGGGCAAGTAGTTTAGCCGCAAATCGAATTTTAAGGGACAGGAAAAGTGTAAAGTTTGATGGGTCTAGGACGCATAGTTTAGCCGGAAAACGCGTTTAAAGATAAAAATGTCCAATTTTTTTAAAATTAGTTTTTCGTGTCATTCGTTACATGGATTAAAAGGTGGCAGTTCCAAGATCACGAATATATAATTTTTAAGTCGCTGGGGCAAGTAGTTTAGCCGCAAATCGAATTTTAAGGGACAGGAAAAGTGTAAAGTTTGATGGGTCTAGGACGCATAGTTTAGCCGGAAAACGCGTTTAAAGATAAAAATGTCCAATTTTTTTAAAATTAATTTTTCGTGTCATTCGTTACATGGATTAAAAGGTGGCAGTTCCAAGATCACGAATATATAATTTTTAAGTCGCTGGGGCAAGTAGTTTAGCCGCAAATCGAATTTTAAGGGACAGGAAAAGTGTAAAGTTTGATGGGTCTAGGACGCATAGTTTAGCCGGAAAACGCGTTTAAAGATAAAAATGTCCAATTTTTTTAAAATTAGTTTTTCGTGTCATTCGTTACATGGATTAAAAGGTGGCAGTTCCAAGATCACGAATATATAATTTTTAAGTCGCTGGGGCAAGTAGTTTAGCCGCAAATCGAATTTTAAGGGACAGGAAAAGTGTAAAGTTTGATGGGTCTAGGACGCATAGTTTAGCCGGAAAACGCGTTTAAAGATAAAAATGTCCAATTTTTTTAAAATTAGTTTTTCGTGTCATTCGTTACATGGATTAAAAGGTGGCAGTTCCAAGATCACGAATATATAATTTTTAAGTCGCTGGGGCAAGTAGTTTAGCCGCAAATCGAATTTTAAGGGACAGGAAAAGTGTAAAGTTTGATGGGTCTAGGACGCATAGTTTAGCCGGAAAACGCGTTTAAAGATAAAAATGTCCAATTTTTTAAAAATTAGTTTTTCGTGTCATTCGTTACATGGATTAAAAGGTGGCAGTTCCAAGATCACGAATATATAATTTTTAAGTCGCTGGGGCAAGTAGTTTAGCCGCAAATCGAATTTTAAGGGACAGGAAAAGTGTAAAGTTTGATGGGTCTAGGACGCATAGTTTAGCCGGAAAACGCGTTTAAAGATAAAAATGTCCAATTTTTTTAAAATTAGTTTTTCGTGTCATTCGTTACATGGATTAAAAGGTGGCAGTTCCAAGATCACGAATATATAATTTTTAAGTCGCTGGGGCAAGTAGTTTAGCCGCAAATCGAATTTTAAGGGACAGGAAAAGTGTAAAGTTTGATGGGTCTAGGACGCATAGTTTAGCCGGAAAACGCGTTTAAAGATAAAAATGTCCAATTTTTTTAAAATTAGTTTTTCGTGTCATTCGTTACATGGATTAAAAGGTGGCAGTTCCAAGATCACGAATATATAATTTTTAAGTCGCTGGGGCAAGTAGTTTAGCCGCAAATCGAATTTTAAGGGACAGGAAAAGTGTAAAGTTTGATGGGTCTAGGACGCATAGTTTAGCCGGAAAACGCGTTTAAAGATAAAAATGTCCAATTTTTTTAAAATTAGTTTTTCGTGTCATTCGTTACATGGATTAAAAGGTGGCAGTTCCAAGATCACGAATATATAATTTTTAAGTCGCTGGGGCAAGTAGTTTAGCCGCAAATCGAATTTTAAGGGACAGAAAAAGTGTAAAGTTTGATGGGTCTAGGACGCATAGTTTAGCCGGAAAACGCGTTTAAAGATAAAAATGTCCAATTTTTTTAAAATTAGTTTTTCGTGTCATTCGTTACATGGATTAAAAGGTGGCAGTTCCAAGATCACGAATATATAATTTTTAAGTCGCTGGGGCAAGTAGTTTAGCCGCAAATCGAATTTTAAGGGACAGAAAAAGTGTAAAGTTTGATGGGTCTAGGACGCATAGTTTAGCCGGAAAACGCGTTTAAAGATAAAAATGTCCAATTTTTTTAAAATTAGTTTTTCGTGTCATTCGTTACATGGATTAAAAGGTGGCAGTTCCAAGATCACGAATATATAATTTTTAAGTCGCTGGGGCAAGTAGTTTAGCCGCAAATCGAATTTTAAGGGACAGGAAAAGTGTAAAGTTTGATGGGTCTAGGACGCATAGTTTAGCCGGAAAACGCGTTTAAAGATAAAAATGTCCAATTTTTTTAAAATTAGTTTTTCGTGTCATTCGTTACATGGATTAAAAGGTGGCAGTTCCAAGATCACGAATATATAATTTTTAAGTCGCTGGGGCAAGTAGTTTAGCCGCAAATCGAATTTTAAGGGACAGAAAGAGTGTAAAGTTTGATGGGTCTAGGACGCATAGTTTAGCCGGAAAACGCGTTTAAAGATAAAAATGTCCAATTTTTTTAAAATTAGTTTTTCGTGTCATTCGTTACATGGATTAAAAGGTGGCAGTTCCAAGATCACGAATATATAATTGTTAAGTCGCTGGGGCAAGTAGTTTAGCCGCAAATCGAATTTTAAGGGACAGGAAAAGTGTAAAGTTTGATGGGTCTAGGACGCATAGTTTAGCCGGAAAACGCGTTTAAAGATAAAAATGTCCAATTTTTTTAAAATTAGTTTTTCGTGTCATTCGTTACATGGATTAAAAGGTGGCAGTTCCAAGATCACGAATATATAATTTTTAAGTCGCTGGGGCAAGTAGTTTAGCCGCAAATCGAATTTTAAGGGACAGGAAAAGTGTAAAGTTTGATGGGTCTAGGACGCATAGTTTAGCCGGAAAACGCGTTTAAAGATAAAAATGTCCAATTTTTTTAAAATTAGTTTTTCGTGTCATTCGTTACATGGATTAAAAGGTGGCAGTTCCAAGATCACGAATATATAATTTTTAAGTCGCTGGGGCAAGTAGTTTAGCCGCAAATCGAATTTTAAGGGACAGAAAAAGTGTAAAGTTTGATGGGTCTAGGACGCATAGTTTAGCCGGAAAACGCGTTTAAAGATAAAAATGTCCAATTTTTTTAAAATTAGTTTTTCGTGTCATTCGTTACATGGATTAAAAGGTGGCAGTTCCAAGATCACGAATATATAATTTTTAAGTCGCTGGGGCAAGTAGTTTAGCCGCAAATCGAATTTTAAGGGACAGGAAAAGTGTAAAGTTTGATGGGTCTAGGACGCATAGTTTAGCCGGAAAACGCGTTTAAAGATAAAAATGTCCAATTTTTTTAAAATTAGTTTTTCGTGTCATTCGTTACATGGATTAAAAGGTGGCAGTTCCAAGATCACGAATATATAATTTTTAAGTCGCTGGGGCAAGTAGTTTAGCCGCAAATCGAATTTTAAGGGACAGAAAAAGTGTAAAGTTTGATGGGTCTAGGACGCATAGTTTAGCCGGAAAACGCGTTTAAAGATAAAAATGTCCAATTTTTTTAAAATTAGTTTTTCGTGTCATTCGTTACATGGATTAAAAGGTGGCAGTTCCAAGATCACGAATATATAATTTTTAAGTCGCTGGGGCAAGTAGTTTAGCCGCAAATCGAATTTTAAGGGACAGGAAAAGTGTAAAGTTTGATGGGTCTAGGACGCATAGTTTAGCCGGAAAACGCGTTTAAAGATAAAAATGTCCAATTTTTTTAAAATTAGTTTTTCGTGTCATTCGTTACATGGATTAAAAGGTGGCAGTTCCAAGATCACGAATATATAATTTTTAAGTCGCTGGGGCAAGTAGTTTAGCCGCAAATCGAATTTTAAGGGACAGAAAAAGTGTAAAGTTTGATGGGTCTAGGACGCATAGTTTAGCCGGAAAACGCGTTTAAAGATAAAAATGTCCAATTTTTTTAAAATTAGTTTTTCGTGTCATTCGTTACATGGATTAAAAGGTGGCAGTTCCAAGATCACGAATATATAATTTTTAAGTCGCTGGGGCAAGTAGTTTAGCCGCAAATCGAATTTTAAGGGACAGGAAAAGTGTAAAGTTTGATGGGTCTAGGACGCATAGTTTAGCCGGAAAACGCGTTTAAAGATAAAAATGTCCAATTTTTTTAAAATTAGTTTTTCGTGTCATTCGTTACATGGATTAAAAGGTGGCAGTTCCAAGATCACGAATATATAATTTTTAAGTCGCTGGGGCAAGTAGTTTAGCCGCAAATCGAATTTTAAGGGACAGGAAAAGTGTAAAGTTTGATGGGTCTAGGACGCATAGTTTAGCCGGAAAACGCGTTTAAAGATAAAAATGTCCAATTTTTTTAAAATTAGTTTTTCGTGTCATTCGTTACATGGATTAAAAGGTGGCAGTTCCAAGATCACGAATATATAATTTTTAAGTCGCTGGGGCAAGTAGTTTAGCCGCAAATCGAATTTTAAGGGACAGAAAAAGTGTAAAGTTTGATGGGTCTAGGACGCATAGTTTAGCCGGAAAACGCGTTTAAAGATAAAAATGTCCAATTTTTTTAAAATTAGTTTTTCGTGTCATTCGTTACATGGATTAAAAGGTGGCAGTTCCAAGATCACGAATATATAATTTTTAAGTCGCTGGGGCAAGTAGTTTAGCCGCAAATCGAATTTTAAGGGACAGGAAAAGTGTAAAGTTTGATGGGTCTAGGACGCATAGTTTAGCCGGAAAACGCGTTTAAAGATAAAAATGTCCAATTTTTTTAAAATTAGTTTTTCGTGTCATTCGTTACATGGATTAAAAGGTGGCAGTTCCAAGATCACGAATATATAATTTTTAAGTCGCTGGGGCAAGTAGTTTAGCCGCAAATCGAATTTTAAGGGACAGGAAAAGTGTAAAGTTTGATGGGTCTAGGACGCATAGTTTAGCCGGAAAACGCGTTTAAAGATAAAAATGTCCAATTTTTTTAAAATTAGTTTTTCGTGTCATTTGTTACATGGATTAAAAGGTGGCAGTTCCAAGATCACGAATATATAATTTTTAAGTCGCTGGGGCAAGTAGTTTAGCCGCAAATCGAATTTTAAGGGACAGAAAAAGTGTAAAGTTTGATGGGTCTAGGACGCATAGTTTAGCCGGAAAACGCGTTTAAAGATAAAAATGTCAAATTTTTTTAAAATTAGTTTTTCGTGTCATTCGTTACATGGATTAAAAGGTGGCAGTTCCAAGATCACGAATATATAATTTTTAAGTCGCTGGGGCAAGTAGTTTAGCCGCAAATCGAATTTTAAGGGACAGAAAAAGTGTAAAGTTTGATGGGTCTAGGACGCATAGTTTAGCCGGAAAACGCATTTAAAGATAAAAACGTCCAATTTTTTTAAGATTAGTTTTTCGTGTCATTCGTTACATGGATTAAAATGTGGCAGTTCCAAGATCACGAATATATAATTTTTAAGTCGCTGGGGCAAGTAGTTTAGCCGCAAATCGAATTTTAAGGGACAGAAAAAGTGTAAAGTTTGATGGGTCTAGGACGCATAGTTTAGCCGGAAAACGCGTTTAAAGATAAAAATGTCCAATTTTTTTAAAATTAGTTTTTCGTGTCATTCGTTACATGGATTAAAAGGTGGCAGTTCCAAGATCACGAATATATAATTTTTAAGTCGCTGGGGCAAGTAGTTTAGCCGCAAATCGAATTTTAAGGGACAGAAAAAGTGTAAAGTTTGATGGGTCTAGGACGCATAGTTTAGCCGGAAAACGCGTTTAAAGATAAAAATGTCCAATTTTTTTAAAATTAGTTTTTCGTGTCATTCGTTACATGGATTAAAAGGTGGCAGTTCCAAGATCACGAATATATAATTTTTAAGTCGCTGGGGCAAGTAGTTTAGCCGCAAATCGAATTTTAAGGGACAGGAAAAGTGTAAAGTTTGATGGGTCTAGGACGCATAGTTTAGCCGGAAAACGCGTTTAAAGATAAAAATGTCCAATTTTTTTAAAATTAGTTTTTCGTGTCATTCGTTACATGGATTAAAAGGTGGCAGTTCCAAGATCACGAATATATAATTTTTAAGTCGCTGGGGCAAGTAGTTTAGCCGCAAATCGAATTTTAAGGGACAGGAAAAGTGTAAAGTTTGATGGGTCTAGGACGCATAGTTTAGCCGGAAAACGCGTTTAAAGATAAAAATGTCCAATTTTTTTAAAATTAGTTTTTCGTGTCATTCGTTACATGGATTAAAAGGTGGCAGTTCCAAGATCACGAATATATAATTTTTAAGTCGCTGGGGCAAGTAGTTTAGCCGCAAATCGAATTTTAAGGGACAGGAAAAGTGTAAAGTTTGATGGGTCTAGGACGCATAGTTTAGCCGGAAAACGCGTTTAAAGATAAAAATGTCCAATTTTTTTAAAATTAGTTTTTCGTGTCATTCGTTACATGGATTAAAAGGTGGCAGTTCCAAGATCACGAATATATAATTTTTAAGTCGCTGGGGCAAGTAGTTTAGCCGCAAATCGAATTTTAAGGGACAGAAAAAGTGTAAAGTTTGATGGGTCTAGGACGCATAGTTTAGCCGGAAAACGCGTTTAAAGATAAAAATGTCCAAGTTTTTTTAAAATTAGTTTTTCGTGTCATTCGTTACATGGATTAAAAGGTGGCAGTTCCAAGATCACGAATATATAATTTTTAAGTCGCTGGGGCAAGTAGTTTAGCCGCAAATCGAATTTTAAGGGACAGAAAAAGTGTAAAGTTTGATGGGTCTAGGACGCATAGTTTAGCCGGAAAACGCGTTTAAAGATAAAAATGTCCAATTTTTTTAAAATTAGTTTTTCGTGTCATTCGTTACATGGATTAAAAGGTGGCAGTTCCAAGATCACGAATATATAATTTTTAAGTCGCTGGGGCAAGTAGTTTAGCCGCAAATCGAATTTTAAGGGACAGGAAAAGTGTAAAGTTTGATGGGTCTAGGACGCATAGTTTAGCCGGAAAACGCGTTTAAAGATAAAAATGTCCAATTTTTTTAAAATTAGTTTTTCGTGTCATTCGTTACATGGATTAAAAGGTGGCAGTTCCAAGATCACGAATATATAATTTTTAAGTCGCTGGGGCAAGTAGTTTAGCCGCAAATCGAATTTTAAGGGACAGGAAAAGTGTAAAGTTTGATGGGTCTAGGACGCATAGTTTAGCCGGAAAACGCGTTTAAAGATAAAAATGTCCAATTTTTTTAAAATTAGTTTTTCGTGTCATTCGTTACATGGATTAAAAGGTGGCAGTTCCAAGATCACGAATATATAATTTTTAAGTCGCTGGGGCAAGTAGTTTAGCCGCAAATCGAATTTTAAGGGACAGAAAAAGTGTAAAGTTTGATGGGTCTAGGACGCATAGTTTAGCCGGAAAACGCGTTTAAAGATAAAAATGTCAAATTTTTTTAAAATTAGTTTTTCGTGTCAATCGTTACATGGATTAAAAGGTGGCAGTTCCAAGATCACGAATATATAATTTTTAAGTCGCTGGGGCAAGTAGTTTAGCCGAAAATCGAATTTTAAGGGACAGGAAAAGTGTAAAGTTTGATGGGTCTAGGACGCATAGTTTAGCCGGAAAACGCGTTTAAAGATAAAAATGTCCAATTTTTTTAAAATTAGTTTTTCGTGTCATTCGTTACATGGATTAAAAGGTGGCAGTTCCAAGATCACGAATATATAATTTTTAAGTCGCTGGGGCAAGTAGTTTAGCCGCAAATCGAATTTTAAGGGACAGAAAAAGTGTAAAGTTTGATGGGTCTAGGACGCATAGTTTAGCCGGAAAACGCGTTTAAAGATAAAAATGTCCAATTTTTTTAAAATTAGTTTTTCGTGTCATTCGTTACATGGATTAAAAGGTGGCAGTTCCAAGATCACGAATATATAATTTTTAAGTCGCTGGGGCAAGTAGTTTAGCCGCAAATCGAATTTTAAGGGACAGGAAAAGTGTAAAGTTTGATGGGTCTAGGACGCATAGTTTAGCCGGAAAACGCGTTTAAAGATAAAAATGTCCAATTTTTTTAAAATTAGTTTTTCGTGTCATTCGTTACATGGATTAAAAGGTGGCAGTTCCAAGATCACGAATATATAATTTTTAAGTCGCTGGGGCAAGTAGTTTAGCCGCAAATCGAATTTTAAGGGACAGAAAAAGTGTAAAGTTTGATGGGTCTAGGACGCATAGTTTAGCCGGAAAACGCGTTTAAAGATAAAAATGTCCAAGTTTTTTTAGAATTAGTTTTTCGTGTCATTCGTTACATGGATTAAAAGGTGGCAGTTCCAAGATCACGAATATATAATTTTTAAGTCGCTGGGGCAAGTAGTTTAGCCGCAAATCGAATTTTAAGGGACAGAAAAAGTGTAAAGTTTGATGGGTCTAGGACGCATAGTTTAGCCGGAAAACGCGTTTAAAGATAAAAATGTCCAATTTTTTTAAAATTAGTTTTTCGTGTCATTCGTTACATGGATTAAAAGGTGGCAGTTCCAAGATCACGAATATATAATTTTTAAGTCGCTGGGGCAAGTAGTTTAGCCGCAAATCGAATTTTAAGGGACAGGAAAAGTGTAAAGTTTGATGGGTCTAGGACGCATAGTTTAGCCGGAAAACGCGTTTAAAGATAAAAATGTCCAATTTTTTTAAAATTAGTTTTTCGTGTCATTCGTTACATGGATTAAAAGGTGGCAGTTCCAAGATCACGAATATATAATTTTTAAGTCGCTGGGGCAAGTAGTTTAGCCGCAAATCGAATTTTAAGGGACAGGAAAAGTGTAAAGTTTGATGGGTCTAGGACGCATAGTTTAGCCGGAAAACGCGTTTAAAGATAAAAATGTCCAATTTTTTTAAAATTAGTTTTTCGTGTCATTCGTTACATGGATTAAAAGGTGGCAGTTCCAAGATCACGAATATATAATTTTTAAGTCGCTGGGGCAAGTAGTTTAGCCGCAAATCGAATTTTAAGGGACAGAAAAAGTGTAAAGTTTGATGGGTCTAGGACGCATAGTTTAGCCGGAAAACGCGTTTAAAGATAAAAATGTCAAATTTTTTTAAAATTAGTTTTTCGTGTCATTCGTTACATGGATTAAAAGGTGGCAGTTCCAAGATCACGAATATATAATTTTTAAGTCGCTGGGGCAAGTAGTTTAGCCGCAAATCGAATTTTAAGGGACAGGAAAAGTGTAAAGTTTGATGGGTCTAGGACGCATAGTTTAGCCGGAAAACGCGTTTAAAGATAAAAATGTCCAATTTTTTTAAAATTAGTTTTTCGTGTCATTCGTTACATGGATTAAAAGGTGGCAGTTCCAAGATCACGAATATATAATTTTTAAGTCGCTGGGGCAAGTAGTTTAGCCGCAAATCGAATTTTAAGGGACAGAAAAAGTGTAAAGTTTGATGGGTCTAGGACGCATAGTTTAGCCGGAAAACGCGTTTAAAGATAAAAATGTCCAATTTTTTTAAAATTAGTTTTTCGTGTCATTCGTTACATGGATTAAAAGGTGGCAGTTCCAAGATCACGAATATATAATTTTTAAGTCGCTGGGGCAAGTAGTTTAGCCGCAAATCGAATTTTAAGGGACAGGAAAAGTGTAAAGTTTGATGGGTCTAGGACGCATAGTTTAGCCGGAAAACGCGTTTAAAGATAAAAATGTCCAATTTTTTTAAAATTAGTTTTTCGTGTCATTCGTTACATGGATTAAAAGGTGGCAGTTCCAAGATCACGAATATATAATTTTTAAGTCGCTGGGGCAAGTAGTTTAGCCGCAAATCGAATTTTAAGGGACAGAAAAAGTGTAAAGTTTGATGGGTCTAGGACGCATAGTTTAGCCGGAAAACGCGTTTAAAGATAAAAATGTCCAATTTTTTTAAAATTAGTTTTTCGTGTCATTCGTTACATGGATTAAAAGGTGGCAGTTCCAAGATCACGAATATATAATTTTTAAGTCGCTGGGGCAAGTAGTTTAGCCGCAAATCGAATTTTAAGGGACAGGAAAAGTGTAAAGTTTGATGGGTCTAGGACGCATAGTTTAGCCGGAAAACGCGTTTAAAGATAAAAATGTCCAATTTTTTTAAAATTAGTTTTTCGTGTCATTCGTTACATTGATTAAAAGGTGGCAGTTCCAAGATCACGAATATATAATTTTTAAGTCGCTGGGGCAAGTAGTTTAGCCGCAAATCGAATTTTAAGGGACAGGAAAAGTGTAAAGTTTGATGGGTCTAGGACGCATAGCTTAGCCGGAAAACGCGTTTAAAGATAAAAATGTCCAATTTTTTTAAAATTAGTTTTTCGTGTCATTCGTTACATGGATTAAAAGGTGGCAGTTCCAAGATCACGAATATATAATTTTTAAGTCGCTGGGGCAAGTAGTTTAGCCGCAAATCGAATTTTAAGGGACAGGAAAAGTGTAAAGTTTGATGGGTCTAGGACGCATAGTTTAGCCGGAAAACGCGTTTAAAGATAAAAATGTCCAATTTTTTTAAAATTAGTTTTTCGTGTCATTCGTTACATGGATTAAAAGGTGGCAGTTCCAAGATCACGAATATATAATTTTTAAGTCGCTGGGGCAAGTAGTTTAGCCGCAAATCGAATTTTAAGGGACAGGAAAAGTGTAAAGTTTGATGGGTCTAGGACGCATAGTTTAGCCGGAAAACGCGTTTAAAGATAAAAATGTCCAATTTTTTTAAAATTAGTTTTTCGTGTCATTCGTTACATGGATTAAAAGGTGGCAGTTCCAAGATCACGAATATATAATTTTTAAGTCGCTGGGGCAAGTAGTTTAGCCGCAAATCGAGTTTTAAGGGACAGAAAAAGTGTAAAGTTTGATGGGTCTAGGACGCATAGTTTAGCCGGAAAACGCGTTTAAAGATAAAAATGTCCAATTTTTTTAAAATTAGTTTTTCGTGTCATTCGTTACATGGATTAAAAGGTGGCAGTTCCAAGATCACGAATATATAATTTTTAAGTCGCTGGGGCAAGTAGTTTAGCCGCAAATCGAATTTTAAGGGACAGAAAAAGTGTAAAGTTTGATGGGTCTAGGACGCATAGTTTAGCCGGAAAACGCGTTTAAAGATAAAAATGTCCAATTTTTTTAAAATTAGTTTTTCGTGTCATTCGTTACATGGATTAAAAGGTGGCAGTTCCAAGATCACGAATATATAATTTTTAAGTCGCTGGGGCAAGTAGTTTAGCCGCAAATCGAATTTTAAGGGACAGGAAAAGTGTAAAGTTTGATGGGTCTAGGACGCATAGTTTAGCCGGAAAACGCGTTTAAAGATAAAAATGTCCAATTTTTTTAAAATTAGTTTTTCGTGTCATTCGTTACATGGATTAAAAGGTGGCAGTTCCAAGATCACGAATATATAATTTTTAAGTCGCTGGGGCAAGTAGTTTAGCGGCAAATCGAATTTTAAGGGACAGGAAAAGTGTAAAGTTTGATGGGTCTAGGACGCATAGTTTAGCCGGAAAACGCGTTTAAAGATAAAAATGTCCAATTTTTTTAAAATTAGTTTTTCGTGTCATTCGTTACATGGATTAAAAGGTGGCAGTTCCAAGATCACGAATATATAATTTTTAAGTCGCTGGGGCAAGTAGTTTAGCCGCAAATCGAATTTTAAGGGACAGGAAAAGTGTAAAGTTTGATGGGTCTAGGAAGCATAGTTTAGCCGGAAAACGCGTTTAAAGATAAAAATGTCCAATTTTTTTAAAATTAGTTTTTCGTGTCATTCGTTACATGGATTAAAAGGTGGCAGTTCCAAGATCACGAATATATAATTTTTAAGTCGCTGGGGCAAGTAGTTTAGCCGCAAATCGAATTTTAAGGGACAGGAAAAGTGTAAAGTTTGATGGGTCTAGGACACATAGTTTAGCCGGAAAACGCGTTTAAAGATAAAAATGTCCAATTTTTTTAAAATTAGTTTTTCGTGTCATTCGTTACATGGATTAAAAGGTGGCAGTTCCAAGATCACGAATATATAATTTTTAAGTCGCTGGGGCAAGTAGTTTAGCCGCAAATCGAATTTTAAGGGACAGGAAAAGTGTAAAGTTTGATGGGTCTAGGACGCATAGTTTAGCCGGAAAACGCGTTTAAAGATAAAAATGTCCAATTTTTTTGAAATTAGTTTTTCGTGTCATTCGTTACATGGATTAAAAGGTGGCAGTTCCAAGATCACGAATATATAATTTTTAAGTCGCTGGGGCAAGTAGTTTAGCTGCAAATCGAATTTTAAGGGACAGGAAAAGTGTAAAGTTTGATGGGTCTAGGACGCATAGTTTAGCCGGAAAACGCGTTTAAAGATAAAAATGTCCAATTTTTTTAAAATTAGTTTTTCGTGTCATTCGTTACATGGATTAAAAGGTGGCAGTTCCAAGATCACGAATATATAATTTTTAAGTCGCTGGGGCAAGTAGTTTAGCCGCAAATCGAATTTTAAGGGACAGGAAAAGTGTAAAGTTTGATGGGTCTAGGACGCATAGTTTAGCCGGAAAACGCGTTTAAAGATAAAAATGTCCAATTTTTTTAAAATTAGTTTTTCGTGTCATTCGTTACATGGATTAAAAGGTGGCAGTTCCAAGATCACGAATATATAATTTTTAAGTCGCTGGGGCAAGTAGTTTAGCCGCAAATCGAATTTTAAGGGACAGGAAAAGTGTAAAGTTTGATGGGTCTAGGACGCATAGTTTAGCCGGAAAACGCGTTTAAAGATAAAAATGTCCAATTTTTTTAAAATTAGTTTTTCGTGTCATTCGTTACATGGATTAAAAGGTGGCAGTTCCAAGATCACGAATATATAATTTTTAAGTCGCTGGGGCAAGTAGTTTAGCCGCAAATCGAATTTTAAGGGACAGGAAAAGTGTAAAGTTTGATGGGTCTAGGACGCATAGTTTAGCCGGAAAACGCGTTTAAAGATAAAAATGTCCAATTTTTTTAAAATTAGTTTTTCGTGTCATTCGTTACATGGATTAAAAGGTGGCAGTTCCAAGATCACGAATATATAATTTTTAAGTCGCTGGGGCAAGTAGTTTAGCCGCAAATCGAATTTTAAGGGACAGGAAAAGTGTAAAGTTTGATGGGTCTAGGACGCATAGTTTAGCCGGAAAACGCGTTTAAAGATAAAAATGTCCAATTTTTTTAAAATTAGTTTTTCGTGTCATTCGTTACATGGATTAAAAGGTGGCAGTTCCAAGATCACGAATATATAATTTTTAAGTCGCTGGGGCAAGTAGTTTAGCCGCAAATCGAATTTTAAGGGACAGGAAAAGTGTAAAGTTTGATGGGTCTAGGAAGCATAGTTTAGCCGGAAAACGCGTTTAAAGATAAAAATGTCCAATTTTTTTAAAATTAGTTTTTCGTGTCATTCGTTACATGGATTAAAAGGTGGCAGTTCCAAGATCACGAATATATAATTTTTAAGTCGCTGGGGCAAGTAGTTTAGCCGCAAATCGAATTTTAAGGGACAGGAAAAGTGTAAAGTTTGATGGGTCTAGGACGCATAGTTTAGCCGGAAAACGCGTTTAAAGATAAAAATGTCCAATTTTTTTAAAATTAGTTTTTCGTGTCATTCGTTACATGGATTAAAAGGTGGCAGTTCCAAGATCACGAATATATAATTTTTAAGTCGCTGGGGCAAGTAGTTTAGCCGCAAATCGAATTTTAATTGACAGGAAAAGTGTAAAGTTTGATGGGTCTAGGACGCATAGTTTAGCCGGAAAACGCGTTTAAAGATAAAAATGTCCAATTTTTTTGAAATTAGTTTTTCGTGTCATTCGTTACATGGATTAAAAGGTGGCAGTTCCAAGATCACGAATATATAATTTTTAAGTCGCTGGGGCAAGTAGTTTAGCTGCAAATCGAATTTTTGGGACAGGAAAAGTGTAAAGTTTGATGGGTCTAGGACGCATAGTTTAGCCGGAAAACGCGTTTAAAGATAAAAATGTCCAATTTTTTTAAAATTAGTTTTTCGTGTCATTCGTTACATGGATTAAAAGGTGGCAGTTCCAAGATCACGAATATATAATTTTTAAGTCGCTGGGGCAAGTAGTTTAGCCGCAAATCGAATTTTAAGGGACAGGAAAAGTGTAAAGTTTGATGGGTCTAGGACGCATAGCTTAGCCGGAAAACGCGTTTAAAGATAAAAATGTCCAATTTTTTTAAAATTAGTTTTTCGTGTCATTCGTTACATGGATTAAAAGGTGGCAGTTCCAAGATCACGAATATATAATTTTTAAGTCGCTGGGGCAAGTAGTTTAGCCGCAAATCGAATTTTAAGGGACAGGAAAAGTGTAAAGTTTGATTGGTTCTAGGACGCATAGTTTAGCCGGAAAACGCTTTTAAAGATAAAAATGTCCAATTTTTTTAAAATTAGTTTTTCGTGTCATTCGTTACATGGATTAAAAGGTGGCAGTTCCAAGATCACGAATATATAATTTTTAAGTCGCTGGGGCAAGTAGTTTAGCCGCAAATCGAATTTTAAGGGACAGGAAAAGTGTAAAGTTTGATGGGTCTAGGACGCATAGTTTAGCCGGAAAACGCGTTTAAAGATAAAAATGTCCAATTTTTTTTAAAATTAGTTTTTCGTGTCATTCGTTACATGGATTAAAAGGTGGCAGTTCCAAGATCACGAATATATAATTTTTAAGTCGCTGGGGCAAGTAGTTTAGCCGCAAATCGAATTTTAAGGGACAGGAAAAGTGTAAAGTTTGATGGGTCTAGGACGCATAGTTTAGCCGGAAAACGCGTTTAAAGATAAAAATGTCCAATTTTTTTAAAATTAGTTTTTCGTGTCATTCGTTACATGGATTAAAAGGTGGCAGTTCCAAGATCACGAATATATAATTTTTAAGTCGCTGGGGCAAGTAGTTTAGCCGCAAATCGAATTTTAAGGGACAGGAAAAGTGTAAAGTTTGATGGGTCTAGGAAGCATAGTTTAGCCGGAAAACGCGTTTAAAGATAAAAATGTCCAATTTTTTTAAAATTAGTTTTTCGTGTCATTCGTTACATGGATTAAAAGGTGGCAGTTCCAAGATCACGAATATATAATTTTTAAGTCGCTGGGGCAAGTAGTTTAGCCGCAAATCGAATTTTAAGGGACAGGAAAAGTGTAAAGTTTGATGGGTCTAGGACGCATAGTTTAGCCGGAAAACGCGTTTAAAGATAAAAATGTCCAATTTTTTTAAAATTAGTTTTTCGTGTCATTCGTTACATGGATTAAAAGGTGGCAGTTCCAAGATCACGAATATATAATTTTTAAGTCGCTGGGGCAAGTAGTTTAGCCGCAAATCGAATTTTAATTGACAGGAAAAGTGTAAAGTTTGATGGGTCTAGGACGCATAGTTTAGCCGGAAAACGCGTTTAAAGATAAAAATGTCCAATTTTTTTAAAATTAGTTTTTCGTGTCATTCGTTACATGGATTAAAAGGTGGCAGTTCCAAGATCACGAATATATAATTTTTAAGTCGCTGGGGCAAGTAGTTTAGCCGCAAATCGAATTTTAAGGGACAGAAAAAGTGTAAAGTTTGATGGGTCTAGGACGCATAGTTTAGCCGGAAAACGCGTTTAAAGATAAAAATGTCCAATTTTTTTAAAATTAGTTTTTCGTGTCATTCGTTACATGGATTAAAAGGTGGCAGTTCCAAGATCACGAATATATAATTTTTAAGTCGCTGGGGCAAGTAGTTTAGCCGCAAATCGAATTTTAAGGGACAGGAAAAGTGTAAAGTTTGATGGGTCTAGGACGCATAGTTTAGCCGGAAAACGCGTTTAAAGATAAAAATGTCCAATTTTTTTAAAATTAGTTTTTCGTGTCATTCGTTACATGGATTAAAAGGTGGCAGTTCCAAGATCACGAATATATAATTTTTAAGTCGCTGGGGCAAGTAGTTTAGCGGCAAATCGAATTTTAAGGGACAGGAAAAGTGTAAAGTTTGATGGGTCTAGGACGCATAGTTTAGCCGGAAAACGCGTTTAAAGATAAAAATGTCCAATTTTTTTAAAATTAGTTTTTCGTGTCATTCGTTACATGGATTAAAAGGTGGCAGTTCCAAGATCACGAATATATAATTTTTAAGTCGCTGGGGCAAGTAGTTTAGCCGCAAATCGAATTTTAAGGGACAGGAAAAGTGTAAAGTTTGATGGGTCTAGGACACATAGTTTAGCCGGAAAACGCGTTTAAAGATAAAAATGTCCAATTTTTTTAAAATTAGTTTTTCGTGTCATTCGTTACATGGATTAAAAGGTGGCAGTTCCAAGATCACGAATATATAATTTTTAAGTCGCTGGGGCAAGTAGTTTAGCCGCAAATCGAATTTTAAGGGACAGGAAAAGTGTAAAGTTTGATGGGTCTAGGACGCATAGTTTAGCCGGAAAACGCGTTTAAAGATAAAAATGTCCAATTTTTTTGAAATTAGTTTTTCGTGTCATTCGTTACATGGATTAAAAGGTGGCAGTTCCAAGATCACGAATATATAATTTTTAAGTCGCTGGGGCAAGTAGTTTAGCTGCAAATCGAATTTTAAGGGACAGGAAAAGTGTAAAGTTTGATGGGTCTAGGACGCATAGTTTAGCCGGAAAACGCGTTTAAAGATAAAAATGTCCAATTTTTTTAAAATTAGTTTTTCGTGTCATTCGTTACATGGATTAAAAGGTGGCAGTTCCAAGATCACGAATATATAATTTTTAAGTCGCTGGGGCAAGTAGTTTAGCCGCAAATCGAATTTTAAGGGACAGGAAAAGTGTAAAGTTTGATGGGTCTAGGACGCATAGTTTAGCCGGAAAACGCGTTTAAAGATAAAAATGTCCAATTTTTTTAAAATTAGTTTTTCGTGTCATTCGTTACATGGATTAAAAGGTGGCAGTTCCAAGATCACGAATATATAATTTTTAAGTCGCTGGGGCAAGTAGTTTAGCCGCAAATCGAATTTTAAGGGACAGGAAAAGTGTAAAGTTTGATGGGTCTAGGACGCATAGTTTAGCCGGAAAACGCGTTTAAAGATAAAAATGTCCAATTTTTTTAAAATTAGTTTTTCGTGTCATTCGTTACATGGATTAAAAGGTGGCAGTTCCAAGATCACGAATATATAATTTTTAAGTCGCTGGGGCAAGTAGTTTAGCCGCAAATCGAATTTTAAGGGACAGGAAAAGTGTAAAGTTTGATGGGTCTAGGACGCATAGTTTAGCCGGAAAACGCGTTTAAAGATAAAAATGTCCAATTTTTTTAAAATTAGTTTTTCGTGTCATTCGTTACATGGATTAAAAGGTGGCAGTTCCAAGATCACGAATATATAATTTTTAAGTCGCTGGGGCAAGTAGTTTAGCCGCAAATCGAATTTTAAGGGACAGGAAAAGTGTAAAGTTTGATGGGTCTAGGACGCATAGTTTAGCCGGAAAACGCGTTTAAAGATAAAAATGTCCAATTTTTTTAAAATTAGTTTTTCGTGTCATTCGTTACATGGATTAAAAGGTGGCAGTTCCAAGATCACGAATATATAATTTTTAAGTCGCTGGGGCAAGTAGTTTAGCCGCAAATCGAATTTTAAGGGACAGGAAAAGTGTAAAGTTTGATGGGTCTAGGAAGCATAGTTTAGCCGGAAAACGCGTTTAAAGATAAAAATGTCCAATTTTTTTAAAATTAGTTTTTCGTGTCATTCGTTACATGGATTAAAAGGTGGCAGTTCCAAGATCACGAATATATAATTTTTAAGTCGCTGGGGCAAGTAGTTTAGCCGCAAATCGAATTTTAAGGGACAGGAAAAGTGTAAAGTTTGATGGGTCTAGGACGCATAGTTTAGCCGGAAAACGCGTTTAAAGATAAAAATGTCCAATTTTTTTAAAATTAGTTTTTCGTGTCATTCGTTACATGGATTAAAAGGTGGCAGTTCCAAGATCACGAATATATAATTTTTAAGTCGCTGGGGCAAGTAGTTTAGCCGCAAATCGAATTTTAATTGACAGGAAAAGTGTAAAGTTTGATGGGTCTAGGACGCATAGTTTAGCCGGAAAACGCGTTTAAAGATAAAAATGTCCAATTTTTTTGAAATTAGTTTTTCGTGTCATTCGTTACATGGATTAAAAGGTGGCAGTTCCAAGATCACGAATATATAATTTTTAAGTCGCTGGGGCAAGTAGTTTAGCTGCAAATCGAATTTTTGGGACAGGAAAAGTGTAAAGTTTGATGGGTCTAGGACGCATAGTTTAGCCGGAAAACGCGTTTAAAGATAAAAATGTCCAATTTTTTTAAAATTAGTTTTTCGTGTCATTCGTTACATGGATTAAAAGGTGGCAGTTCCAAGATCACGAATATATAATTTTTAAGTCGCTGGGGCAAGTAGTTTAGCCGCAAATCGAATTTTAAGGGACAGGAAAAGTGTAAAGTTTGATGGGTCTAGGACGCATAGCTTAGCCGGAAAACGCGTTTAAAGATAAAAATGTCCAATTTTTTTAAAATTAGTTTTTCGTGTCATTCGTTACATGGATTAAAAGGTGGCAGTTCCAAGATCACGAATATATAATTTTTAAGTCGCTGGGGCAAGTAGTTTAGCCGCAAATCGAATTTTAAGGGACAGGAAAAGTGTAAAGTTTGATTGGTTCTAGGACGCATAGTTTAGCCGGAAAACGCTTTTAAAGATAAAAATGTCCAATTTTTTTAAAATTAGTTTTTCGTGTCATTCGTTACATGGATTAAAAGGTGGCAGTTCCAAGATCACGAATATATAATTTTTAAGTCGCTGGGGCAAGTAGTTTAGCCGCAAATCGAATTTTAAGGGACAGGAAAAGTGTAAAGTTTGATGGGTCTAGGACGCATAGTTTAGCCGGAAAACGCGTTTAAAGATAAAAATGTCCAATTTTTTTAAAATTAGTTTTTCGTGTCATTCGTTACATGGATTAAAAGGTGGCAGTTCCAAGATCACGAATATATAATTTTTAAGTCGCTGGGGCAAGTAGTTTAGCCGCAAATCGAATTTTAAGGGACAGGAAAAGTGTAAAGTTTGATGGGTCTAGGACGAATAGTTTAGCCGGAAAACGCGTTTAAAGATAAAAATGTCCAATTTTTTTAAAATTAGTTTTTCGTGTCATTCGTTACATGGATTAAAAGGTGGCAGTTCCAAGATCACGAATATATAATTTTTAAGTCGCTGGGGCAAGTAGTTTAGCCGCAAATCGAATTTTAAGGGACAGAAAAAGTGTAAAGTTTGATGGGTCTAGGACGCATAGTTTAGCCGGAAAACGCGTTTAAAGATAAAAATGTCCAATTTTTTTAAAATTAGTTTTTCGTGTCATTCGTTACATGGATTAAAAGGTGGCAGTTCCAAGATCACGAATATATAATTTTTAAGTCGCTGGGGCAAGTAGTTTAGCCGCAAATCGAATTTTAAGGGACAGAAAAAGTGTAAAGTTTGATGGGTCTAGGACGCATAGTTTAGCCGGAAAACGCGTTTAAAGATAAAAATGTCCAATTTTTTTAAAATTAGTTTTTCGTGTCATTCGTTACATGGATTAAAAGGTGGCAGTTCCAAGATCACGAATATATAATTTTTAAGTCGCTGGGGCAAGTAGTTTAGCCGCAAATCGAATTTTAAGGGACAGGAAAAGTGTAAAGTTTGATGGGTCTAGGAAGCATAGTTTAGCCGGAAAACGCGTTTAAAGATAAAAATGTCCAATTTTTTTAAAATTAGTTTTTCGTGTCATTCGTTACATGGATTAATAGGTGGCAGTTCCAAGATCACGAATATATAATTTTTAAGTCGCTGGGGCAAGTAGTTTAGCCGCAAATCGAATTTTAAGGGACAGAAAAAGTGTAAAGTTTGATGGGTCTAGGACGCATAGTTTAGCCGGAAAACGCGTTTAAAGATAAAAATGTCCAATTTTTTTAAAATTAGTTTTTCGTGTCATTCGTTACATGGATTAAAAGGTGGCAGTTCCAAGATCACGAATATATAATTTTTAAGTCGCTGGGGCAAGTAGTTTAGCCGCAAATCGAATTTTAAGGGACAGGAAAAGTGTAAAGTTTGATGGGTCTAGGAAGCATAGTTTAGCCGGAAAACGCGTTTAAAGATAAAAATGTCCAATTTTTTTAAAATTAGTTTTTCGTGTCATTCGTTACATGGATTAAAATGTGGCAGTTCCAAGATCACGAATATATAATTTTTAAGTCGCTGGGGCAAGTAGTTTAGCCGCAAATCGAATTTTAAGGGACAGGAAAAGTGTAAAGTTTGATGGGTCTAGGACGCATAGTTTAGCCGGAAAACGCGTTTAAAGATAAAAATGTCCAATTTTTTTAAAATTAGTTTTTCGTGTCATTCGTTACATGGATTAAAAGGTGGCAGTTCCAAGATCACGAATATATAATTTTTAAGTCGCTGGGGCAAGTAGTTTAGCCGCAAATCGAATTTTAAGGGACAGGAAAAGTGTAAAGTTTGATGGGTCTAGGACGCATAGTTTAGCCGGAAAACGCGTTTAAAGATAAAAATGTCCAATTTTTTTAAAATTAGTTTTTCGTGTCATTCGTTACATGGATTAAAAGGTGGCAGTTCCAAGATCACGAATATATAATTTTTAAGTCGCTGGGGCAAGTAGTTTAGCCGCAAATCGAATTTTAAGGGACAGAAAAAGTGTAAAGTTTGATGGGTCTAGGACGCATAGTTTAGCCGGAAAACGCGTTTAAAGATAAAAATGTCCAATTTTTTTAAAATTAGTTTTTCGTGTCATTCGTTACATGGATTAAAAGGTGGCAGTTCCAAGATCACGAATATATAATTTTTAAGTCGCTGGGGCAAGTAGTTTAGCCGCAAATCGAATTTTAAGGGACAGGAAAAGTGTAAAGTTTGATGGGTCTAGGACGCATAGTTTAGCCGGAAAACGCGTTTAAAGATAAAAATGTCCAATTTTTTTAAAATTAGTTTTTCGTGTCATTCGTTACATGGATTAAAAGGTGGCAGTTCCAAGATCACGAATATATAATTTTTAAGTCGCTGGGGCAAGTAGTTTAGCCGCAAATCGAATTTTAAGGGACAGAAAAAGTGTAAAGTTTGATGGGTCTAGGACGCATAGTTTAGCCGGAAAACGCGTTTAAAGATAAAAATGTCCAATTTTTTTAAAATTAGTTTTTCGTGTCATTCGTTACATGGATTAAAAGGTGGCAGTTCCAAGATCACGAATATATAATTTTTAAGTCGCTGGGGCAAGTAGTTTAGCCGCAAATCGAATTTTAAGGGACAGGAAAAGTGTAAAGTTTGATGGGTCTAGGACGCATAGTTTAGCCGGAAAACGCGTTTAAAGATAAAAATGTCCAATTTTTTAAAAATTAGTTTTTCGTGTCATTCGTTACATGGATTAAAAGGTGGCAGTTCCAAGATCACGAATATATAATTTTTAAGTCGCTGGGGCAAGTAGTTTAGCCGCAAATCGAATTTTAAGGGACAGGAAAAGTGTAAAGTTTGATGGGTCTAGGACGCATAGTTTAGCCGGAAAACGCGTTTAAAGATAAAAATGTCCAATTTTTTTAAAATTAGTTTTTCGTGTCATTCGTTACATGGATTAAAAGGTGGCAGTTCCAAGATCACGAATATATAATTTTTAAGTCGCTGGGGCAAGTAGTTTAGCCGCAAATCGAATTTTAAGGGACAGGAAAAGTGTAAAGTTTGATGGGTCTAGGACGCATAGTTTAGCCGGAAAACGCGTTTAAAGATAAAAATGTCCAATTTTTTTAAAATTAGTTTTTCGTGTCATTCGTTACATGGATTAAAAGGTGGCAGTTCCAAGATCACGAATATATAATTTTTAAGTCGCTGGGGCAAGTAGTTTAGCCGCAAATCGAATTTTAAGGGACAGGAAAAGTGTAAAGTTTGATGGGTCTAGGACGCATAGTTTAGCCGGAAAACGCGTTTAAAGATAAAAATGTCCAATTTTTTTAAAATTAGTTTTTCGTGTCATTCGTTACATGGATTAAAAGGTGGCAGTTCCAAGATCACGAATATATAATTTTTAAGTCGCTGGGGCAAGTAGTTTAGCCGCAAATCGAATTTTAAGGGACAGGAAAAGTGTAAAGTTTGATGGGTCTAGGACGCATAGTTTAGCCGGAAAACGCGTTTAAAGATAAAAATGTCCAATTTTTTTAAAATTAGTTTTTCGTGTCATTCGTTACATGGATTAAAAGGTGGCAGTTCCAAGATCACGAATATATAATTTTTAAGTCGCTGGGGCAAGTAGTTTAGCCGCAAATCGAATTTTAAGGGACAGGAAAAGTGTAAAGTTTGATGGGTCTAGGACGCATAGTTTAGCCGGAAAACGCGTTTAAAGATAAAAATGTCCAATTTTTTTAAAATTAGTTTTTCGTGTCATTCGTTACATGGATTAAAAGGTGGCAGTTCCAAGATCACGAATATATAATTTTTAAGTCGCTGGGGCAAGTAGTTTAGCCGCAAATCGAATTTTAAGGGACAGAAAAAGTGTAAAGTTTGATGGGTCTAGGACGCATAGTTTAGCCGGAAAACGCGTTTAAAGATAAAAATGTCCAATTTTTTTAAAATTAGTTTTTCGTGTCATTCGTTACATGGATTAAAAGGTGGCAGTTCCAAGATCACGAATATATAATTTTTAAGTCGCTGGGGCAAGTAGTTTAGCCGCAAATCGAATTTTAAGGGACAGAAAAAGTGTAAAGTTTGATGGGTCTAGGACGCATAGTTTAGCCGGAAAACGCGTTTAAAGATAAAAATGTCCAATTTTTTTAAAATTAGTTTTTCGTGTCATTCGTTACATGGATTAAAAGGTGGCAGTTCCAAGATCACGAATATATAATTTTTAAGTCGCTGGGGCAAGTAGTTTAGCCGCAAATCGAATTTTAAGGGACAGGAAAAGTGTAAAGTTTGATGGGTCTAGGACGCATAGTTTAGCCGGAAAACGCGTTTAAAGATAAAAATGTCCAATTTTTTTAAAATTAGTTTTTCGTGTCATTCGTTACATGGATTAAAAGGTGGCAGTTCCAAGATCACGAATATATAATTTTTAAGTCGCTGGGGCAAGTAGTTTAGCCGCAAATCGAATTTTAAGGGACAGGAAAAGTGTAAAGTTTGATGGGTCTAGGACGCATAGTTTAGCCGGAAAACGCGTTTAAAGATAAAAATGTCCAATTTTTTTAAAATTAGTTTTTCGTGTCATTCGTTACATGGATTAAAAGGTGGCAGTTCCAAGATCACGAATATATAATTTTTAAGTCGCTGGGGCAAGTAGTTTAGCCGCAAATCGAATTTTAAGGGACAGGAAAAGTGTAAAGTTTGATGGGTCTAGGACGCATAGTTTAGCCGGAAAACGCGTTTAAAGATAAAAATGTCCAATTTTTTTAAAATTAGTTTTTCGTGTCATTCGTTACATGGATTAAAAGGTGGCAGTTCCAAGATCACGAATATATAATTTTTAATTCGCTGGGGCAAGTAGTTTAGCCGCAAATCGAATTTTAAGGGACAGGAAAAGTGTAAAGTTTGATGGGTCTAGGACGCATAGTTTAGCCGGAAAACGCGTTTAAAGATAAAAATGTCCAATTTTTTTAAAATTAGTTTTTCGTGTCATTCGTTACATGGATTAAAAGGTGGCAGTTCCAAGATCACGAATATATAATTTTTAAGTCGCTGGGGCAAGTAGTTTAGCCGCAAATCGAATTTTAAGGGACAGAAAAAGTGTAAAGTTTGATGGGTCTAGGACGCATAGTTTAGCCGGAAAACGCGTTTAAAGATAAAAATGTCCAATTTTTTTAAAATTAGTTTTTCGTGTCATTCGTTACATGGATTAAAAGGTGGCAGTTCCAAGATCACGAATATATAATTTTTAAGTCGCTGGGGCAAGTAGTTTAGCCGCAAATCGAATTTTAAGGGACAGGAAAAGTGTAAAGTTTGATGGGTCTAGGACGCATAGTTTAGCCGGAAAACGCGTTTAAAGATAAAAATGTCCAATTTTTTTAAAATTAGTTTTTCGTGTCATTCGTTACATGGATTAAAAGGTGGCAGTTCCAAGATCACGAATATATAATTTTTAAGTCGCTGGGGCAAGTAGTTTAGCCGCAAATCGAATTTTAAGGGACAGAAAAAGTGTAAAGTTTGATGGGTCTAGGACGCATAGTTTAGCCGGAAAACGCGTTTAAAGATAAAAATGTCCAATTTTTTTAAAATTAGTTTTTCGTGTCATTCGTTACATGGATTAAAAGGTGGCAGTTCCAAGATCACGAATATATAATTTTTAAGTCGCTGGGGCAAGTAGTTTAGCCGCAAATCGAATTTTAAGGGACAGGAAAAGTGTAAAGTTTGATGGGTCTAGGACGCATAGTTTAGCCGGAAAACGCGTTTAAAGATAAAAATGTCCAATATTTTTAAAATTAGTTTTTCGTGTCATTCGTTACATGGATTAAAAGGTGGCAGTTCCAAGATCACGAATATATAATTTTTAAGTCGCTGGGGCAAGTAGTTTAGCCGCAAATCGAATTTTAAGGGACAGGAAAAGTGTAAAGTTTGATGGGTCTAGGACGCATAGTTTAGCCGGAAAACGCGTTTAAAGATAAAAATGTCCAATTTTTTTAAAATTAGTTTTTCGTGTCATTCGTTACATGGATTAAAAGGTGGCAGTTCCAAGATCACGAATATATAATTTTTAAGTCGCTGGGGCAAGTAGTTTAGCCGCAAATCGAATTTTAAGGGACAGGAAAAGTGTAAAGTTTGATGGGTCTAGGACGCATAGTTTAGCCGGAAAACGCGTTTAAAGATAAAAATGTCCAATTTTTTTAAAATTAGTTTTTCGTGTCATTCGTTACATGGATTAAAAGGTGGCAGTTCCAAGATCACGAATATATAATTTTTAAGTCGCTGGGGCAAGTAGTTTAGCCGCAAATCGAATTTTAAGGGACAGAAAAAGTGTAAAGTTTGATGGGTCTAGGACGCATAGTTTAGCCGGAAAACGCGTTTAAAGATAAAAATGTCCAATTTTTTTAAAATTAGTTTTTCGTGTCATTCGTTACATGGATTAAAAGGTGGCAGTTCCAAGATCACGAATATATAATTTTTAAGTCGCTGGGGCAAGTAGTTTAGCCGCAAATCGAATTTTAAGGGACAGGAAAAGTGTAAAGTTTGATGGGTCTAGGACGCATAGTTTAGCCGGAAAACGCGTTTAAAGATAAAAATGTCCAATATTTTTAAAATTAGTTTTTCGTGTCATTCGTTACATGGATTAAAAGGTGGCAGTTCCAAGATCACGAATATATAATTTTTAAGTCGCTGGGGCAAGTAGTTTAGCCGCAAATCGAATTTTAAGGGACAGAAAAAGTGTAAAGTTTGATGGGTCTAGGACGCATAGTTTAGCCGGAAAACGCGTTTAAAGATAAAAATGTCCAATTTTTTTAAAATTAGTTTTTCGTGTCATTCGTTACATGGATTAAAAGGTGGCAGTTCCAAGATCACGAATATATAATTTTTAAGTCGCTGGGGCAAGTAGTTTAGCCGCAAATCGAATTTTAAGGGACAGAAAAAGTGTAAAGTTTGATGGGTCTAGGACGCATAGTTTAGCCGGAAAACGCGTTTAAAGATAAAAATGTCCAATTTTTTTAAAATTAGTTTTTCGTGTCATTCGTTACATGGATTAAAAGGTGCCAGTTCCAAGATCACGAATATATAATTTTTAAGTCGCTGGGGCAAGTAGTTTAGCCGCAAATCGAATTTTAAGGGACAGGAAAAGTGTAAAGTTTGATGGGTCTAGGACGCATAGTTTAGCCGGAAAACGCGTTTAAAGATAAAAATGTCCAATTTTTTTTTAAATTAGTTTTTCGTGTCATTCGTTACATGGATTAAAAGGTGGCAGTTCCAAGATCACGAATATATAATTTTTAAGTCGCTGGGGCAAGTAGTTTAGCCGCAAATCGAATTTTAAGGGACAGAAAAAGTGTAAAGTTTGATGGGTCTAGGACGCATAGTTTAGCCGGAAAACGCGTTTAAAGATAAAAATGTCCAATTTTTTTAAAATTAGTTTTTCGTGTCATTCGTTACATGGATTAAAAGGTGGCAGTTCCAAGATCACGAATATATAATTTTTAAGTCGCTGGGGCAAGTAGTTTAGCCGCAAATCGAATTTTAAGGGACAGGAAAAGTGTAAAGTTTGATGGGTCTAGGACGCATAGTTTAGCCGGAAAACGCGTTTAAAGATAAAAATGTCCAATTTTTTTAAAATTAGTTTTTCGTGTCATTCGTTACATGGATTAAAAGGTGGCAGTTCCAAGATCACGAATATATAATTTTTAAGTCGCTGGGGCAAGTAGTTTAGCCGCAAATCGAATTTTAAGGGACAGAAAAAGTGTAAAGTTTGATGGGTCTAGGACGCATAGTTTAGCCGGAAAACGCGTTTAAAGATAAAAATGTCCAATTTTTTTAAAATTAGTTTTTCGTGTCATTCGTTACATGGATTAAAAGGTGGCAGTTCCAAGATCACGAATATATAATTTTTAAGTCGCTGGGGCAAGTAGTTTAGCCGCAAATCGAATTTTAAGGGACAGAAAAAGTGTAAAGTTTGATGGGTCTAGGACGCATAGTTTAGCCGGAAAACGCGTTTAAAGATAAAAATGTCCAATTTTTTTAAAATTAGTTTTTCGTGTCATTCGTTACATGGATTAAAAGGTGCCAGTTCCAAGATCACGAATATATAATTTTTAAGTCGCTGGGGCAAGTAGTTTAGCCGCAAATCGAATTTTAAGGGACAGGAAAAGTGTAAAGTTTGATGGGTCTAGGACGCATAGTTTAGCCGGAAAACGCGTTTAAAGATAAAAATGTCCAATTTTTTTTAAAATTAGTTTTTCGTGTCATTCGTTACATGGATTAAAAGGTGGCAGTTCCAAGATCACGAATATATAATTTTTAAGTCGCTGGGGCAAGTAGTTTAGCCGCAAATCGAATTTTAAGGGACAGAAAAAGTGTAAAGTTTGATGGGTCTAGGACGCATAGTTTAGCCGGAAAACGCGTTTAAAGATAAAAATGTCCAATTTTTTTAAAATTAGTTTTTCGTGTCATTCGTTACATGGATTAAAAGGTGGCAGTTCCAAGATCACGAATATATAATTTTTAAGTCGCTGGGGCAAGTAGTTTAGCCGCAAATCGAATTTTAAGGGACAGGAAAAGTGTAAAGTTTGATGGGTCTAGGACGCATAGTTTAGCCGGAAAACGCGTTTAAAGATAAAAATGTCCAATTTTTTTAAATTAGTTTTTCGTGTCATTCGTTACATGGATTAAAAGGTGGCAGTTCCAAGATCACGAATATATAATTTTTAAGTCGCTGGGGCAAGTAGTTTAGCCGCAAATCGAATTTTAAGGGACAGAAAAAGTGTAAAGTTTGATGGGTCTAGGACGCATAGTTTAGCCGGAAAACGCGTTTAAAGATAAAAATGTCCAATTTTTTTAAAATTAGTTTTTCGTGTCATTCGTTACATGGATTAAAAGGTGGCAGTTCCAAGATCACGAATATATAATTTTTAAGTCGCTGGGGCAAGTAGTTTAGCCGCAAATCGAATTTTAAGGGACAGAAAAAGTGTAAAGTTTGATGGGTCTAGGACGCATAGTTTAGCCGGAAAACGCGTTTAAAGATAAAAATGTCCAATTTTTTTAAAATTAGTTTTTCGTGTCATTCGTTACATGGATTAAAAGGTGGCAGTTCCAAGATCACGAATATATAATTTTTAAGTCGCTGGGGCAAGTAGTTTAGCCGCAAATCGAATTTTAAGGGACAGGAAAAGTGTAAAGTTTGATGGGTCTAGGACGCATAGTTTAGCCGGAAAACGCGTTTAAAGATAAAAATGTCCAATTTTTTTAAAATTAGTTTTTCGTGTCATTCGTTACATGGATTAAAAGGTGGCAGTTCCAAGATCACGAATATATAATTTTTAAGTCGCTGGGGCAAGTAGTTTAGCCGCAAATCGAATTTTAAGGGACAGAAAAAGTGTAAAGTTTGATGGGTCTAGGACGCATAGTTTAGCCGGAAAACGCGTTTAAAGATAAAAATGTCCAATTTTTTTAAAATTAGTTTTTCGTGTCATTCGTTACATGGATTAAAAGGTGGCAGTTCCAAGATCACGAATATATAATTTTTAAGTCGCTGCGGCAAGTAGTTTAGCCGCAAATCGAATTTTAAGGGACAGAAAAAGTGTAAAGTTTGATGGGTCTAGGACGCATAGTTTAGCCGGAAAACGCGTTTAAAGATAAAAATGTCCAATTTTTTTAAAATTAGTTTTTCGTGTCATTCGTTACATGGATTAAAAGGTGGCAGTTCCAAGATCACGAATATATAATTTTTAAGTCGCTGGGGCAAGTAGTTTAGCCGCAAATCGAATTTTAAGGGACAGGAAAAGTGTAAAGTTTGATGGGTCTAGGACGCATAGTTTAGCCGGAAAACGCGTTTAAAGATAAAAATGTCCAATTTTTTTAAAATTAGTTTTTCGTGTCATTCGTTACATGGATTAAAAGGTGGCAGTTCCAAGATCACGAATATATAATTTTTAAGTCGCTGGGGCAAGTAGTTTAGCCGCAAATCGAATTTTAAGGGACAGAAAAAGTGTAAAGTTTGATGGGTCTAGGACGCATAGTTTAGCCGGAAAACGCGTTTAAAGATAAAAATGTCCAATTTTTTTAAAATTAGTTTTTCGTGTCATTCGTTACATGGATTAAAAGGTGGGCAGTTCCAAGATCACGAATATATAATTTTTAAGTCGCTGGGGCAAGTAGTTTAGCCGCAAATCGAATTTTAAGGGACAGAAAAAGTGTAAAGTTTGATGGGTCTAGGACGCATAGTTTAGCCGGAAAACGCGTTTAAAGATAAAAATGTCCAATTTTTTTAAAATTAGTTTTTCGTGTCATTCGTTACATGGATTAAAAGGTGGCAGTTCCAAGATCACGAATATATAATTTTTAAGTCGCTGGGGCAAGTAGTTTAGCCGCAAATCGAATTTTAAGGGACAGAAAAAGTGTAAAGTTTGATGGGTCTAGGACGCATAGTTTAGCCGGAAAACGCGTTTAAAGATAAAAACGTCCAATTTTTTTTAAAATTAGTTTTTCGTGTCATTCGTTACATGGATTAAAAGGTGGCAGTTCCAAGATCACGAATATATAATTTTTAAGTCGCTGGGGCAAGTAGTTTAGCCGCAAATCGAATTTTAAGGGACAGAAAAAGTGTAAAGTTTGATGGGTCTAGGACGCATAGTTTAGCCGGAAAACGCGTTTAAAGATAAAAACGTCCAATTTTTTTAAAATTAGTTTTTCGTGTCATTCGTTACATGGATTAAAAGGTGGCAGTTCCAAGATCACGAATATATAATTTTTAAGTCGCTGGGGCAAGTAGTTTAGCCGCAAATCGAATTTTAAGGGACAGAAAAAGTGTAAAGTTTGATGGGTCTAGGACGCATAGTTTAGCCGGAAAACGCGTTTAAAGATAAAAATGTCCAATTTTTTTAAAATTAGTTTTTCGTGTCATTCGTTACATGGATTAAAAGGTGGCAGTTCCAAGATCACGAATATATAATTTTTAAGTCGCTGGGGCAAGTAGTTTAGCCGCAAATCGAATTTTAAGGGACAGGAAAAGTGTAAAGTTTGATGGGTCTAGGACGCATAGTTTAGCCGGAAAACGCGTTTAAAGATAAAAATGTCCAATTTTTTTAAAATTAGTTTTTCGTGTCATTCGTTACATGGATTAAAAGGTGGCAGTTCCAAGATCACGAATATATAATTTTTAAGTCGCTGGGGCAAGTAGTTTAGCCGCAAATCGAATTTTAAGGGACAGAAAAAGTGTAAAGTTTGATGGGTCTAGGACGCATAGTTTAGCCGGAAAACGCGTTTAAAGATAAAAATGTCCAATTTTTTTAAAATTAGTTTTTCGTGTCATTCGTTACATGGATTAAAAGGTGGCAGTTCCAAGATCACGAATATATAATTTTTAAGTCGCTGGGGCAAGTAGTTTAGCCGCAAATCGAATTTTAAGGGACAGAAAAAGTGTAAAGTTTGATGGGTCTAGGACGCATAGTTTAGCCGGAAAACGCGTTTAAAGATAAAAATGTCCAATTTTTTTAAAATTAGTTTTTCGTGTCATTCGTTACATGGATTAAAAGGTGGCAGTTCCAAGATCACGAATATATAATTTTTAAGTCGCTGGGGCAAGTAGTTTAGCCGCAAATCGAATTTTAAGGGACAGAAAAAGTGTAAAGTTTGATGGGTCTAGGACGCATAGTTTAGCCGGAAAACGCGTTTAAAGATAAAAATGTCCAATTTTTTTAAAATTAGTTTTTCGTGTCATTCGTTACATGGATTAAAAGGTGGCAGTTCCAAGATCACGAATATATAATTTTTAAGTCGCTGGGGCAAGTAGTTTAGCCGCAAATCGAATTTTAAGGGACAGAAAAAGTGTAAAGTTTGATGGGTCTAGGACGCATAGTTTAGCCGGAAAACGCGTTTAAAGATAAAAATGTCCAATTTTTTTAAAATTAGTTTTTCGTGTCATTCGTTACATGGATTAAAAGGTGGCAGTTCCAAGATCACGAATATATAATTTTTAAGTCGCTGGGGCAAGTAGTTTAGCCGCAAATCGAATTTTAAGGGACAGGAAAAGTGTAAAGTTTGATGGGTCTAGGACGCATAGTTTAGCCGGAAAACGCGTTTTAAAGATAAAAATGTCCAATTTTTTAAAATTAGTTTTTCGTGTCATTCGTTACATGGATTAAAAGGTGGCAGTTCCAAGATCACGAATATATAATTTTTAAGTCGCTGGGGCAAGTAGTTTAGCCGCAAATCGAATTTTAAGGGACAGAAAAAGTGTAAAGTTTGATGGGTCTAGGACGCATAGTTTAGCCGGAAAACGCGTTTAAAGATAAAAATGTCCAATTTTTTTAAAATTAGTTTTTCGTGTCATTCGTTACATGGATTAAAAGGGTGGCAGTTCCAAGATCACGAATATATAATTTTTAAGTCGCTGGGGCAAGTAGTTTAGCCGCAAATCGAATTTTAAGGGACAGAAAAAGTGTAAAGTTTGATGGGTCTAGGACGCATAGTTTAGCCGGAAAACGCGTTTAAAGATAAAAATGTCCAATTTTTTTAAATTAGTTTTTCGTGTCATTCGTTACATGGATTAAAAGGTGGCAGTTCCAAGATCACGAATATATAATTTTTAAGTCGCTGGGGGCAAGTAGTTTAGCCGCAAATCGAATTTTAAGGGACAGAAAAAGTGTAAAGTTTGATGGGTCTAGGACGCATAGTTTAGCCGGAAAACGCGTTTAAAGATAAAAATGTCCAATTTTTTTTAAAATTAGTTTTTCGTGTCATTCGTTACATGGATTAAAAGGTGGCAGTTCCAAGATCACGAATATATAATTTTTAAGTCGCTGGGGCAAGTAGTTTAGCCGCAAATCGAATTTTAAGGGACAGGAAAAGTGTAAAGTTTGATGGGTCTAGGACGCATAGTTTAGCCGGAAAACGCGTTTAAAGATAAAAATGTCCAATTTTTTTAAAATTAGTTTTTCGTGTCATTCGTTACATGGATTAAAAGGTGGCAGTTCCAAGATCACGAATATATAATTTTTAAGTCGCTGGGGCAAGTAGTTTAGCCGCAAATCGAATTTTAAGGGACAGAAAAAGTGTAAAGTTTGATGGGTCTAGGACGCATAGTTTAGCCGGAAAACGCGTTTAAAGATAAAAATGTCCAATTTTTTTAAAATTAGGTTTTCGTGTCATTCGTTACATGGATTAAAAGGTGGCAGTTCCAAGATCACGAATATATAATTTTTAAGTCGCTGGGGCAAGTAGTTTAGCCGCAAATCGAATTTTAAGGGACAGAAAAAGTGTA
>CAJVCO010000093.1:0-65081 GCA_910595825.1 Philhelius pedissequus
TTGACAGAAAGAAAAAAAGGTTATCAAAGCACGGAACAGCGAAAAATGTGTACTTTGTTGTTATTTGATGAAGTTCCATGTAAATTTCGTTGTTCTTTGAACGAATTCGAATGAATTAAGATATTATGAGCTGACAGAAAGAAAGAAAGGTTATCAAAGCACGGAACAGCGCAAAATGTCTACTTTGTTGTTATTTGATGAAATTCCATGTTAATTTCGTTGTTCTTTGAACGAATTCGAATAAATTAAGATATTATGAGCTGACAGAAAGAAAAAAAGGTTATCAAAGCACGGAACAGCGAAAATGTCTACTTTGTTGTTATTTGATGAAATTCCATGTTAATTTCGTTGTTCTTTGAACGAATTCGAATGAATTAAGATATTATGAGCTGACAGAAAGAAAAAAAGGTTATCAAAGCACGGAACAGCGAAAAATGTGTACTTTGTTGTTATTTGATGAAGTTCCATGTAAATTTCGTTGTTCTTTGAACGAATTCGAATGAATTAAGATATTATGAGCTGACAGAAAGAAAGAAAGGTTATCAAAGCACGGAACAGCGCAAAATGTCTACTTTGTTGTTATTTGATGAAATTCCATGTTAATTTCGTTGTTCTTTGAACGAATTCGAATGAATTAAGATATTTTGAAGCTGACACAGAAAGAAAAACGGTTATCAAAACACGGAACAGCGAAAAATGTCTACTTTGTTGTTGTTTGATGAAGGTCCATGTAAATTTCGTTGTTCTTTGGCCGATTTCGAATGAATTAAGGTATTATGAGCTGACAGAAAGAAAAAAAGGTTATCAAAGCACGGAACAGCGAAAAATGTCTACTTTGTTGTTATTTGATGAAATTCCATGTTAATTTCGTTGTTCTTTGAACGAATTCGAATGAATTAAGATATTTTGAAGCTGACACAGAAAGAAAAACGGTTATCAAAACACGGAACAGCGAAAAATGTCTACTTTGTTGTTGTTTGATGAAGCTCCATGTAAATTTCGTTGTTCTTTGGCCGATTTCGAATAAATTAAGGTATTATGAGCTGACAGAAAGAAAAAAAGGTTATCAAAGCACGGAACAGCGATAAATGTCTACTTTGTTGTTATTTGATGAAATTCCATGTTAATTTCGTTGTTCTTTGAACGAATTCGAATGAATTAAGATATTTTGAAGCTGACACAGAAAGAAAAACGGTTATCAAAACACGGAACAGCGAAAAATGTCTACTTTGTTGTTGTTTGATGAAGTTCCATGTAAATTTCGTTGTTCTTTGGCCGATTTCGAATGAATTAAGATATTATGAGCTGACAGAAAGAAAAAAAGGTTATCAAAGCACGGAACAGCGAAAAATGTCTACTTTGTTGTTATTTGATGAAGTTCCATGTTAATTTCGTTGTTCTTTTGAACGAATTCGAATGAATTAAGATATTATGAGCTGACAGAAAGAAAAACGGTTATCAAAACACGGAACAGCGAAAAATGTCTACTTTGTTGTTATTTGATGAAATTCCATGTTAATTTCGTTGTTCTTTGAACGAATTCGAATAAATTAAGATATTATGAGCTGACAGAAAGAAAAAAAGGTTATCAAAGCACGGAACAGCGAAAAATGTTTACTTTGTTGTTATATGATGAAGTTCCATGTAAATTTCGTTGTTCTTTGAACGAATTCGAATGAATTAAGATATTTTGAAGCTGACACAGAAAGAAAAACGGTTATCAAAACACGGAACAGCGAAAAATGTCTACTTTGTTGTTGTTTGATGAAGCTCCATGTAAATTTCGTTGTTCTTTGGCCGATTTCAAATGAATTAAGATATTAGAGCTGACAGAAAGAAAAAAAGGTTATCAAAGCACGGAACAGCGAAAAATGTCTACTTTGTTGTTATTTGATGAAATTCCATGTTAATTTCGTTGTTCTTTGAACGAATTCGAATAAATTAAGATATTATGAGCTGACAGAAAGAAAAAAAGGTTATCAAAGCACGGAACAGCGAAAAATGTCTACTTTGTTGTTATTTGATGAAATTCCATGTTAATTTCGTTGTTCTTTGAACGATTTCGAATAAATTAAGATATTATGAGCTGACAGAAAGAAAAAAAGGTTATCAAAGCACGGAACAGCGAAAAATGTCTACTTTGTTGTTATTTGATGAAATTCCATGTTAATTTCGTTGTTCTTTGAACGAATTCGAATGAATTAAGATATTTTGAAGCTGACACAGAAAGAAAAACGGTTATCAAAACACGGAACAGCGAAAAATGTCTACTTTGTTGTTGTTTGATGAAGCTCCATGTAAATTTCATTGTTCTTTGGCCGATTTCGAATGAATTAAGATATTATGAGCTGACAGAAAGAAAAAAAGGTTATCAAAGCACGGAACAGCGAAAAATGTGTACTTTGTTGTTATTTGATGAAGTTCCATGTAAATTTCGTTGTTCTTTGAACGAATTCGAATGAATTAAGATATTATGAGCTGACAGAAAGAAAAAAAGGTTATCAAAGCACGGAACAGCGAAAAATGTCTACTTTGTTGTTATTTGATGAAATTCCATGTTAATTTCGTTGTTCTTTGAACGAATTCGAATAAATTAAGATATTATGAGCTGACAGAAAGAAAAAAAGGTTATCAAAGCACGGAACAGCGAAAATGTCTACTTTGTTGTTATTTGATGAAATTCCATGTTAATTTCGTTGTTCTTTGAACGAATTCGAATGAATTAAGATATTATGAGTTGACAGAAAGAAAAAAAGGTTATCAAAGCACGGAACAGCGAAAAATGTGTACTTTGTTGTTATTTGATGAAGTTCCATGTAAATTTCGTTGTTCTTTGAACGAATTCGAATGAATTAAGATATTATGAGCTGACAGAAAGAAAGAAAGGTTATCAAAGCACGGAACAGCGCAAAATGTCTACTTTGTTGTTATTTGATGAAATTCCATGTTAATTTCGTTGTTCTTTGAACGAATTCGAATGAATTAAGATATTTTGAAGCTGACACAGAAAGAAAAACGGTTATCAAAACACGGAACAGCGAAAAATGTCTACTTTGTTGTTGTTTGATGAAGGTCCATGTAAATTTCGTTGTTCTTTGGCCGATTTCGAATGAATTAAGGTATTATGAGCTGACAGAAAGAAAAAAAGGTTATCAAAGCACGGAACAGCGAAAAATGTCTACTTTGTTGTTATTTGATGAAATTCCATGTTAATTTCGTTGTTCTTTGAACGAATTCGAATGAATTAAGATATTTTGAAGCTGACACAGAAAGAAAAACGGTTATCAAAACACGGAACAGCGAAAAATGTCTACTTTGTTGTTGTTTGATGAAGCTCCATGTAAATTTCGTTGTTCTTTGGCCGATTTCGAATAAATTAAGGTATTATGAGCTGACAGAAAGAAAAAAAGGTTATCAAAGCACGGAACAGCGATAAATGTCTACTTTGTTGTTATTTGATGAAATTCCATGTTAATTTCGTTGTTCTTTGAACGAATTCGAATGAATTAAGATATTTTGAAGCTGACACAGAAAGAAAAACGGTTATCAAAACACGGAACAGCGAAAAATGTCTACTTTGTTGTTGTTTGATGAAGTTCCATGTAAATTTCGTTGTTCTTTGGCCGATTTCGAATGAATTAAGATATTATGAGCTGACAGAAAGAAAAAAAGGTTATCAAAGCACGGAACAGCGAAAAATGTCTACTTTATTGTTATTTGATGAAGTTCCATGTAAATTTCGTTGTTCTTTGAACGAATTCGAATGAATTAAGATATTATGAGCTGACAGAAAGAAAAACGGTTATCAAAACACGGAACAGCGAAAAATGTCTACTTTGTTGTTATTTGATGAAATTCCATGTTAATTTCGTTGTTCTTTGAACGAATTCGAATAAATTAAGATATTATGAGCTGACAGAAAGAAAAAAAGGTTATCAAAGCACGGAACAGCGAAAAATGTTTACTTTGTTGTTATATGATGAAGTTCCATGTAAATTTCGTTGTTCTTTGAACGAATTCGAATGAATTAAGATATTTTGAAGCTGACACAGAAAGAAAAACGGTTATCAAAACACGGAACAGCGAAAAATGTCTACTTTGTTGTTGTTTGATGAAGCTCCATGTAAATTTCGTTGTTCTTTGGCCGATTTCAAATGAATTAAGATATTAGAGCTGACAGAAAGAAAAAAAGGTTATCAAAGCACGGAACAGCGAAAAATGTCTACTTTGTTGTTATTTGATGAAATTCCATGTTAATTTCGTTGTTCTTTGAACGAATTCGAATAAATTAAGATATTATGAGCTGACAGAAAGAAAAAAAGGTTATCAAAGCACGGAACAGCGAAAAATGTCTACTTTGTTGTTATTTGATGAAATTCCATGTTAATTTCGTTGTTCTTTGAACGAATTCGAATGAATTAAGATATTTTGAAGCGGACACAGAAAGAAAAACGGTTATCAAAACACGGAACAGCGAAAAATGTCTACTTTGTTGTTATTTGATGAAATTCCATGTTAATTTCGTTGTTCTTTGAACGATTTCGAATAAATTAAGATATTATGAGCTGACAGAAAGAAAAAAAGGTTATCAAAGCACGGAACAGCGAAAAATGTCTACTTTGTTGTTATTTGATGAAATTCCATGTTAATTTCGTTGTTCTTTGAACGAATTCGAATGAATTAAGATATTTTGAAGCTGACACAGAAAGAAAAACGGTTATCAAAACACGGAACAGCGAAAAATGTCTACTTTGTTGTTGTTTGATGAAGCTCCATGTAAATTTCATTGTTCTTTGGCCGATTTCGAATGAATTAAGATATTATGAGCTGACAGAAAGAAAAAAAGGTTATCAAAGCACGGAACAGCGAAAAATGTGTACTTTGTTGTTATTTGATGAAGTTCCATGTAAATTTCGTTGTTCTTTGAACGAATTCGAATGAATTAAGATATTATGAGCTGACAGAAAGAAAAAAAGGTTATCAAAGCACGGAACAGCGAAAAATGTCTACTTTGTTGTTATTTGATGAAATTCCATGTTAATTTCGTTGTTCTTTGAACGAATTCGAATAAATTAAGATATTATGAGCTGACAGAAAGAAAAAAAGGTTATCAAAGCACGGAACAGCGAAAATGTCTACTTTGTTGTTATTTGATGAAATTCCATGTTAATTTCGTTGTTCTTTGAACGAATTCGAATGAATTAAGATATTATGAGTTGACAGAAAGAAAAAAAGGTTATCAAAGCACGGAACAGCGAAAAATGTGTACTTTGTTGTTATTTGATGAAGTTCCATGTAAATTTCGTTGTTCTTTGAACGAATTCGAATGAATTAAGATATTATGAGCTGACAGAAAGAAAGAAAGGTTATCAAAGCACGGAACAGCGCAAAATGTCTACTTTGTTGTTATTTGATGAAATTCCATGTTAATTTCGTTGTTCTTTGAACGAATTCGAATGAATTAAGATATTTTGAAGCTGACACAGAAAGAAAAACGGTTATCAAAACACGGAACAGCGAAAAATGTCTACTTTGTTGTTGTTTGATGAAGCTCCATGTAAATTTCGTTGTTCTTTGGCCGATTTCGAATGAATTAAGGTATTATGAGCTGACAGAAAGAAAAAAAGGTTATCAAAGCACGGAACAGCGAAAAATGTCTACTTTGTTGTTATTTGATGAAATTCCATGTTAATTTCGTTGTTCTTTGAACGAATTCGAATGAATTAAGATATTTTGAAGCTGACACAGAAAGAAAAACGGTTATCAAAACACGGAACAGCGAAAAATGTCTACTTTGTTGTTGTTTGATGAAGTTTCATGTTAATTTCGTTGTTCTTTGAACGAATTCGAATGAATTAAGATATTTTGAAGCTGACACAGAAAGAAAAACGGTTATCAAAACACGGAACAGCGAAAAATGTCTACTTTGTTGTTGTTTGTTGAAGTTCCATGTAAATTTCGTTGTTCTTTGGCCGATTTCGAATGAATTAAGATATTATGAGCTGACAGAAAGAAAAAAAGGTTATCAAAGCACGGAACAGCGAAAAATGTCTACTTTATTGTTATTTGATGAAGTTCCATGTAAATTTCGTTGTTCTTTGAACGAATTCGAATGAATTAAGATATTTTGAAGCTGACACAGAAAGAAAAACGGTTATCAAAACACGGAACAGCGAAAAATGTCTACTTTGTTGTTGTTTGATGAAGCTCCATGTAAATTTCGTTGTTCTTTGGCCGATTTCGAATGAATTAAGATATTATGAGCTGACAGAAAGAAAAAAAGGTTATCAAAGCACGGAACAGCGAAAAATGTCTACTTTGTTGTTATTTGATGAAATTCCATGTTAATTTCGTTGTTCTTTGAACGAATTCGAATGAATTAAGATATTTTGAAGCTGACACAGAAAGAAAAACGGTTATCAAAACACGGAACAGCAAAAAATGACTACTTTGTTGTTATTTGATGAAATTCCATGTTAATTTCGTTGTTCTTTGGCCGATTTCGAATGAATTAAGATATTATGAGCTGACAGAAAGAAAAAAAGGTTATCAAAGCACGGAACAGCGAAAAATGTGTACTTTGATGTTATTTGATGAAGTTCCATGTAAATTTCGTTGTTCTTTGAACGAATTCGAATGAATTAAGATATTATGAGCTGACAGAAAGAAAAAAAGGTTATCAAAGCACGGAACAGCGAAAAATGTCTACTTTGTTGTTATTTGATGAAATTCCATGTTAATTTCGTTGTTCTTTGAACGAATTCGAATAAATTAAGATATTATGAGCTGACAGAAAGAAAAAAAGGTTATCAAAGCACGGAACAGCGAAAAATGTCTACTTTGTTGTTATTTGATGAAATTGCATGTTAATTTCGTTGTTCTTTGAACGAATTCGAATGAATTAAGATATTTTGAAGCTGACACAGAAAGAAAAACGGTTATCAAAACACGGAACAGCGAAAAATGTCTACTTTGTTGTTATTTGATGAAATTCCATGTTAATTTCGTTGTTCTTTGAACGAATTCGAATAAATTAAGATATTATGAGCTGACAGAAAGAAAAAAAGGTTATCAAAGCACGGAACAGCGAAAAATGTGTACTTTGTTGTTATTTGATGAAGTTCCATGTGAATTTCGTTGTTCTTTGAACGAATTCGAAGGAATTAAGATATTATGAGCTGACAGAAAGAAAGAAAGGTTATCAAAGCACGGAACAGCGAAAAATGTCTACTTTGTTGTTATTTGATGAAATTCCATGTTAATTTCGTTGTTCTTTGAACGAATTCGAATGAATTAAGATATTTTGAAGCTGACACAGAAAGAAAAACGGTTATCAAAACACGGAACAGCTAAAAATGTCTACTTTGTTGTTATTTGATGAAATTCCATGTAAATTTCGTTGTTCTTTGGCCGATTTCGAATGAATTAAGATATTATGAGCTGACAGAAAGAAAAAAAGATTATCAAAGCACGGAACAGCGAAAAATGTCTACTTTGTTGTTATTTGATGAAATTCCATGTTAATTTCGTTGTTCTTTGAACGAATTCGAATGAATTAAGATATTTTGAAGCTGACACAGAAAGAAAAACGGTTATCAAAACACGGAACAGCGAAAAATGTCTACTTTGTTGTTATTTGATGAAATTTCATGTTAATTTCGTTGTTCTTTGAACGAATTCGAATAAATTAAGATATTATGAGCTGACAGAAAGAAAAAAAGGTTATCAAAGCACGGAACAGCGAAAAATGTGTTCTTTGTTGTTATTTGATGAAGTTCCACGTAAATTTCGTTGTTCTTTGAACGAATTCGAATGAATTAAGATATTATGAGCTGACAGAAAGAAATAAAGGTTATCAAAGCACGGAACAGCGAAAAATGTCTACTTTGTTGTTATTTGATGAAATTCCATGTTAATTTCGTTGTTCTTTGAACGAATTCGAATAAATTAAGATATTATGAGCTGACAGAAAGAAAAAAAGGTTATCAAAGCACGGAACACCGAAAAATGTGTACTTTGTTGTTATTTGATGAAGTTCCATGTAAATTTCGTTGTTCTTTGAACGAATTCGAATGAGTTAAGATATTTTGAAGCTGACACAGAAAGAAAAACGGTTATCAAAACACGGAACAGCGAAAAATGTCTACTTTGTTGTTGTTTGATGAAGCTCCATGTAAATTTCGTTGTTCTTTGGCCGATTTCGAATGAATTAAGATATTATGAGCTGACAGAAAGAAAAAAAGGTTATCAAAGCACGGAACAGCGAAAAATGTGTACTTTGTTGTTATTTGATGAAGTTCCATGTAAATTTCGTTGTTCTTTGAACGAATTCGAATGAATTAAGATATTATGAGCTGACAGAAAGAAAAAAAGGTTATCAAAGCACGGAACAGCGAAAAATGTCTACTTTGTTGTTATTTGATGAAATTCCATGTTAATTTCTTTGTTCTTTGAACGAATTCGAATAAATTAAGATATTATGAGCTGACAGAAAGAAAAAAAGGTTATCAAAGCACGGAACAGCGAAAAATGTCTACTTTGTTGTTATTTGTTGAAGTTCCATGTAAATTTCGTTGTTCTTTGAACGAATTCGATTGAATTAAGGTATTTTGAAGCTGACACAGAAAGAAAACGGTTATCAAAACACGGAACAGCGAAAAATGTCTACTTTGTTGTTGTTTGATGAAGCTCCATGTAAATTTCGTTGTTCTTTGGCCGATTTCGAATGAATTAAGATATTATGAGCTGACAGAAAGAAAAAAAGGTTATCAAAGCACGGAACAGCGAAAAATGTCTACTTTGTTGTTATTTGATGAAATTCCATGTTAATTTCGTTGTTCTTTGAACGAATTCGAATAAATTAAGATATTATGAGCTGACAGAAAGAAAAAAAGGTTATCAAAGCACGGAACAGCGAAAAATGTCTACTTTGTTGTTATTTGATGAAATTCCATGTTAATTTCGTTGTTCTTTGAACGAATTCGAATGAATTAAGATATTTTGAAGCTGACACAGAAAGAAAAACGGTTATCAAAACACGGAACAGCGAAAAATGTCTACTTTGTTGTTATTTGATGAAATTCCATGTTAATTTCGTTGTTCTTTGAACGATTTCGAATAAATTAAGAGATTATGAGCTGACAGAAAGAAAAAAGGTTATCAAAGCACGGAACAGCGAAACATGTCTACTTTGTTGTTATTTGATGAAATTCCATGTTAATTTCATTGTTCTTTGAACGAATTCGAATGAATTAAGATATTTTGAAGCTGACACAGAAAGAAAAACGGTTATCAAAACACGGAACAGCGAAAAATGTCTACTTTGTTGTTGTTTGATGAAGTTCCATGTAAATTTCGTTGTTCTTTGGCCGATTTCGAATGAATTAAGATATTATGAGCTGACAGAAAGAAAAAAAGGTTATCAAAGCACGGAACAGCGAAAAATGTCTACTTTATTGTTATTTGATGAAGTTCCATGTAAATTTCGTTGTTCTTTGAACGAATTCGAATGAATTAAGATATTTTGAAGCTGACACAGAAAGAAAAACGGTTATCAAAACACGGAACAGCGAAAAATGTCTACTTTGTTGTTGTTTGATGAAGCTCCATGTAAATTTCGTTGTTCTTTGGCCGATTTCGAATGAATTAAGATATTATGAGCTGACAGAAAGAAAAAAAGGTTATCAAAGCACGGAACAGCGAAAAATGTCTACTTTGTTGTTATTTGATGAAATTCCATGTTAATTTCGTTGTTCTTTGAACGAATTCGAATGAATTAAGATATTTTGAAGCTGACACAGAAAGAAAAACGGTTATCAAAACACGGAACAGCGAAAAATGACTACTTTGTTGTTATTTGATGAAATTCCATGTTAATTTCGTTGTTCTTTGGCCGATTTCGAATGAATTAAGATATTATGAGCTGACAGAAAGAAAAAAGGGTTATCAAAGCACGGAACAGCGAAAAATGTGTACTTTGATATTATTTGATGAAGTTCCATGTAAATTTCGTTGTTCTTTGAACGAATTCGAATGAATTAAGATATTATGAGCTGACAGAAAGAAAAAAAGGTTATCAAAGCACGGAACAGCGAAAAATGTCTACTTTGTTGTTATTTGATGAAATTCCATGTTAATTTCGTTGTTCTTTGAACGAATTCGAATAAATTAAGATATTATGAGCTGACAGAAAGAAAAAAAGGTTATCAAAGCACGGAACAGCGAAAAATGTCTACTTTGTTGTTATTTGATGAAATTCCATGTTAATTTCGTTGTTCTTTGAACGAATTCGAATGAATTAAGATATTTTGAAGCTGACACAGAAAGAAAAACGGTTATCAAAACACGGAACAGCGAAAAATGTCTACTTTGTTGTTATTTGATGAAATTCCATGTTAATTTCGTTGTTCTTTGAACGAATTCGAATAAATTAAGATATTATGAGCTGACAGAAAGAAAAAAAGGTTATCAAAGCACGGAACAGCGAAAAAATGTGTACTTTGTTGTTATTTGATGAAGTTCCATGTAAATTTCGTTGTTCTTTGAACGAATTCGAATGAATTAAGATATTATGAGCTGACAGAAAGAAAGAAAGGTTATCAAAGCACGGAACAGCGAAAAATGTCTACTTTGTTGTTATTTGATGAAATTCCATGTTAATTTCGTTGTTCTTTGAACGAATTCGAATGAATTAAGATATTTTGAAGCTGACACAGAAAGAAAAACGGTTATCAAAACACGGAACAGCTAAAAATGTCTACTTTGTTGTTATTTGATGAAATTCCATGTAAATTTCGTTGTTCTTTGGCCGACTTCGAATGAATTAAGATATTATGAGCTGACAGAAAGAAAAAAAGGTTATCAAAGCACGGAACAGCGAAAATGTCTACTTTGTTGTTATTTGATGAAATTCCATGTTAATTTCGTTGTTCTTTGAACGAATTCGAATGAATTAAGATATTTTGAAGCTGACACAGAAAGAAAAACGGTTATCAAAACACGGAACAGCGAAAAATGTCTACTTTGTTGTTATTTGATGAAATTTCATGTTAATTTCGTTGTTCTTTGAACGAATTCGAATAAATTAAGATATTATGAGCTGACAGAAAGAAAAAAAGGTTATCAAAGCACGGCACAGCGAAAAATGTGTACTTTGTTGTTATTTGATGAAGTTCCACGTAAATTTCGTTGTTCTTTGAACGAATTCGAATGAATTAAGATATTATGAGCTGACAGAAAGAAATAAAGGTTATCAAAGCACGGAACAGCGAAAAATGTCTACTTTGTTGTTATTTGATGAAATTCCATGTTAATTTCGTTGTTCTTTGAACGAATTCGAATAAATTAAGATATTATGAGCTGACAGAAAGAAAAAAAGTTATCAAAGCACGGAACACCGAAAAATGTGTACTTTGTTGTTATTTGATGAAGTTCCATGTAAATTTCGTTGTTCTTTGAACGAATTCGAATGAGTTAAGATATTTTGAAACTGACACAGAAAGAAAAACGGTTATCAAAACACGGAACAGCGAAAAATGTCTACTTTGTTGTTGTTTGATGAAGCTCCATGTAAATTTCGTTGTTCTTTGGCCGATTTCGAATGAATTAAGATATTATGAGCTGACAGAAAGAAAAAAAGGTTATCAAAGCACGGAACAGCGAAAAATGTGTACTTTGTTGTTATTTGATGAAGTTGAATGTAAATTTCGTTGTTCTTTGAACGAATTCGAATGAATTAAGATATTATGAGCTGACAGAAAGAAAAAAAGGTTATCAAAGCACGGAACAGCGAAAAATGTCTACTTTGTTGTTATTTGATGAAATTCCATGTTAATTTCTTTGTTCTTTGAACGAATTCGAATAAATTAAGATATTATGAGCTGACAGAAAGAAAAAAAGGTTATCAAAGCACGGAACAGCGAAAAATGTCTACTTTGTTGTTATTTGATGAAGTTCCATGTAAATTTCGTTGTTCTTTGAACGAATTCGAATGAATTAAGGTATTTTGAAGCTGACACAGAAAGAAAAACGGTTATCAAAACACGGAACAGCGAAAAATGTCTACTTTGTTGTTGTTTGATGAAGCTCCATGTAAATTTCGTTGTTCTTTGGCCGATTTCGAATGAATTAAGATATTATGAGCTGACAGAAAGAAAAAAAAGGTTATCAAAGCACGGAACAGCGAAAAATGTCTACTTTGTTGTTATTTGATGAAATTCCATGTTAATTTCGTTGTTCTTTGAACGAATTCGAATAAATTAAGATATTATGAGCTGACAGAAAGAAAAAAAGGTTATCAAAGCACGGAACAGCGAAAAATGTCTACTTTGTTGTTATTTGATGAAATTCCATGTTAATTTCGTTGTTCTTTGAACGAATTCGAATGAATTAAGATATTTTGAAGCTGACACAGAAAGAAAAACGGTTATCAAAACACGTAACAGCGAAAAATGTCTACTTTGTTGTTATTTGATGAAATTCAATGTTAATTTCGTTGTTCTTTGAACGATTTCGAATAAATTAAGAGATTATGAGCTGACAGAAAGAAAAAAAGGTTATCAAAGCACGGAACAGCGAAACATGTCTACTTTGTTGTTATTTGATGAAATTCCATGTTAATTCCATTGTTCTTTGAACGAATTCGAATGAATTAAGATATTTTGAAGCTGACACAGAAAGAAAAACGGTTATCAAAACACGGACAGCGAAAAATGTCTACTTTGTTGTTGTTTGATGAAGTTCCATGTAAATTTCGTTGTTCTTTGGCCGATTTCGAATGAATTAAGATATTATGAGCTGACAGAAAGAAAAAAAGGTTATCAAAGCACGGAACAGCGAAAAATGTCTACTTTATTGTTATTTGATGAAGTTCCATGTAAATTTCGTTGTTCTTTGAACGAATTCGAATGAATTAAGATATTTTGAAGCTGACACAGAAAGAAAAACGGTTATCAAAACACGGAACAGCGAAAAATGTCTACTTTGTTGTTGTTTGATGAAGCTCCATGTAAATTTCGTTGTTCTTTGGCCGATTTCGAATGAATTAAGATATTATGAGCTGACAGAAAGAAAAAAAGGTTATCAAAGCACGGAACAGCGAAAAATGTCTACTTTGTTGTTATTTGATGAAATTCCATGTTAATTTCGTTGTTCTTTGAACGAATTCGAATGAATTAAGATATTTTGAAGCTGACACAGAAAGAAAAACGGTTATCAAAACACGGAACAGCGAAAAATGACTACTTTGTTGTTATTTGATGAAATTCCATGTTAATTTCGTTGTTCTTTGGCCGATTTCGAATGAATTAAGATATTATGAGCTGACAGAAAGAAAAAAAGGTTATCAAAGCACGGAACAGCGAAAAATGTGTACTTTGATGTTATTTGATGAAGTTCCATGTAAATTTCGTTGTTCTTTGAACGAATTCGAATGAATTAAGATATTATGAGCTGACAGAAAGAAAAAAAAGGTTATCAAAGCACGGAACAGCGAAAAATGTCTACTTTGTTGTTATTTGATGAAATTCCATGTTAATTTCGTTGTTCTTTGAACGAATTCGAATAAATTAAGATATTATGAGCTGACAGAAAGAAAAAAAGGTTATCAAAGCACGGAACAGCGAAAATGTCTACTTTGTTGTTATTTGATGAAATTCCATGTTAATTTCGTTGTTCTTTGAACGAATTCGAATGAATTAAGATATTTTGAAGCTGACACAGAAAGAAAAACGGTTATCAAAACACGGAACAGCGAAAAATGTCTACTTTGTTGTTATTTGATGAAATTCCATGTTAATTTCGTTGTTCTTTGAACGAATTCGAATAAATTAAGATATTATGAGCTGACAGAAAGAAAAAAGGTTATCAAAGCACGGAACAGCGAAAAATGTGTACTTTGTTGTTATTTGATGAAGTTCCATGTAAATTTCGTTGTTCTTTGAACGAATTCGAAGGAATTAAGATATTATGAGCTGACAGAAAGAAAGAAAGGTTATCAAAGCACGGAACAGCGAAAAATGTCTACTTTGTTGTTATTTGATGAAATTCCATGTTAATTTCGTTGTTCTTTGAACGAATTCGAATGAATTAAGATATTTTGAAGCTGACACAGAAAGAAAAACGGTTATCAAAACACGGAACAGCTAAAAATGTCTACTTTGTTGTTATTTGACGAAATTCCATGTAAATTTCGTTGTTCTTTGGCCGATTTCGAATGAATTAAGATATTATGAGCTGACAGAAAGAAAAAAAGGTTATCAAAGCACGGAACAGCGAAAAATGTCTACTTTGTTGTTATTTGATGAAATTCCATGTTAATTTCGTAGTTCTTTGAACGAATTCGAATGAATTAAGATATTTTGAAGCTGACACAGAAAGAAAAACGGTTATCAAAACACGGAACAGCGAAAAATGTCTACTTTGTTGTTATTTGATGAAATTTCATGTTAATTTCGTTGTTCTTTGAACGAATTCGAATAAATTAAGATATTATGAGCTCACAGAAAGAAAAAAAGGTTATCAAAGCACGGAACAGCGAAAAATGTGTACTTTGTTGTTATTTGATGAAGTTCCACGTAAATTTCGTTGTTCTTTGAACGAATTCGAATGAATTAAGATATTATGAGCTGACAGAAAGAAAGAAAGGTTATCAAAGCACGGAACAGCGAAAAATGTCTACTTTGTTGTTATTTGATGAAATTCCATGTTAATTTCGTTGTTCTTTGAACGAATTCGAATAAATTAAGATATTATGAGCTGACAGAAAGAAAAAAAGGTTATCAAAGCACGGAACAGCGAAAAATGTGTACTTTGTTGTTATTTGATGAAGTTCCATGTAAATTTCGTTGTTCTTTGAACGAATTCGAATGAGTTAAGATATTTTGAAGCTGACACAGAAAGAAAAACGGTTATCAAAACACGGAACAGCGAAAAATGTCTACTTTGTTGTTGTTTGATGAAGCTCCATGTAAATTTCGTTGTTCTTTGGCCGATTTCGAATGAATTAAGATATTATGAGCTGACAGAAAGAAAAAAAGGTTATCAAAGCACGGAACAGCGAAAAATGTCTACTTTGTTGTTATTTGATGAAATTCCATGTTAATTTCGTTGTTCTTTGAACGAATTCGAATGAATTAAGATATTTTGAAGCTGACACAGAAAGAAAAACGGTTATCAAAACACGGAACAGCGAAAAATGTCTACTTTGTTGTTATTTGATGAAATTCCATGTTAATTTCGTTGTTCTTTGAACGATTTCGAATAAATTAAGAGATTATGAGCTGACAGAAAGAAAAAAAGGTTATCAAAGCACGGAACAGCGAAACATGTCTACTTTGTTGTTATTTGATGAAATTCCATGTTAATTTCATTGTTCTTTGAACGAATTCGAATGAATTAAGATATTTTGAAGCTGACACAGAAAGAAAAACGGTTATCAAAACACGGAACAGCGAAAAATGTCTACTTTGTTGTTGTTTGATGAAGTTCCATGTAAATTTCGTTGTTCTTTGGCCGATTTCGAATGAATTAAGATATTATGAGCTGACAGAAAGAAAAAAATGTTATCAAAGCACGGAACAGCGAAAAATGTCTACTTTATTGTTATTTGATGAAGTTCCATGTAAATTTCGTTGTTCTTTGAACGAATTCGAATGAATTAAGATATTTTGAAGCTGACACAGAAAGAAAAACGGTTATCAAAACACGGAACAGCGAAAAATGTCTACTTTGTTGTTGTTTGATGAAGCTCCATGTAAATTTCGTTGTTCTTTGGCCGATTTCGAATGAATTAAGATATTATGAGCTGACAGAAAGAAAAAAAGGTTATCAAAGCACGGAACAGCGAAAAATGTCTACTTTGTTGTTATTTGATGAAATTCCATGTTAATTTCGTTGTTCTTTGAACGAATTCGAATGAATTAAGATATTTTGAAGCTGACACAGAAAGAAAAACGGTTATCAAAACACGGAACAGCGAAAAATGACTACTTTGTTGTTATTTGATGAAATTCCATGTTAATTTCGTTGTTCTTTGGCCGATTTTGAATGAATTAAGATATTATGAGCTGACAGAAAGAAAAAAAGGTTATCAAAGCACGGAACAGCGAAAAATGTGTACTTTGATGTTATTTGATGAAGTTCCATGTAAATTTTGTTGTTCTTTGAACGAATTCGAATGAATTAAGATATTATGAGCTGACAGAAAGAAAAAAAGGTTATCAAAGCACGGAACAGCGAAAAATGTCTACTTTGTTGTTATTTGATGAAATTCCATGTTAATTTCGTTGTTCTTTGAACGAATTCGAATAAATTAAGATATTATGAGCTGACAGAAAGAAAAAAAGGTTATCAAAGCACGGAACAGCGAAAAATGTCTACTTTGTTGTTATTTGATGAAATTGCATGTTAATTTCGTTGTTCTTTGAACGAATTCGAATGAATTAAGATATTTTGAAGCTGACACAGAAAGAAAAACGGTTATCAAAACACGGAACAGCGAAAAATGTCTACTTTGTTGTTATTTGATGAAATTCCATGTTAATTTCGTTGTTCTTTGAACGAATTCGAATAAATTAAGATATTATGAGCTGACAGAAAGAAAAAAAGGTTATCAAAGCACGGAACAGCGAAAAATGTGTACTTTGTTGTTATTTGATGAAGTTCCATGTAAATTTCGTTGTTCTTTGAACGAATTCGAATGAATTAAGATATTATGAGCTGACAGAAAGAAAGAAAGGTTATCAAAGCACGGAACAGCGAAAAATGTCTACTTTGTTGTTATTTGATGAAATTCCATGTTAATTTCGTTGTTCTTTGAACGAATTCGAATGAATTAAGATATTTTGAAGCTGACACAGAAAGAAAAACGGTTATCAAAACACGGAACAGCGAAAAATGTCTACTTTGTTGTTATTTGATGAAATTCCATGTAAATTTCGTTGTTCTTTGGCCGATTTCGAATGAATTAAGATATTATGAGCTGACAGAAAGAAAAAAAGGTTATCAAAGCACGGAACAGCGAAAAATGTCTACTTTGTTGTTATTTGATGAAATTCCATGTTAATTTCGTTGTTCTTTGAACGAATTCGAATGAATTAAGATATTTTGAAGCTGACACAGAAAGAAAAACGGTTATCAAAGCACGGAACAGCGAAAAATGTGTACTTTGTTGTTATTTGATGAAGTTCCATGTAAATTTCGTTGTTCTTTGAACGAATTCGAATGAATTAAGATATTATGAGCTGACAGAAAGAAAGAAAGGTTATCAAAGCACGGAACAGCGAAAAATGTCTACTTTGTTGTTATTTGATGAAATTCCATGTTAATTTCGTTGTTCTTTGAACGAATTCGAATAAATTAAGATATTATGAGCTGACAGAAAGAAAAAAAGGTTATCAAAGCACGGAACAGCGAAAAATGTGTACTTTGTTGTTATTTGATGAAGTTCCATGTAAATTTCGTTGTTCTTTGAACGAATTCGAATGAATTAAGATATTTTGAAGCTGACACAGAAAGAAAAACGGTTATCAAAACACGGAACAGCGAAAAATGTCTACTTTGTTGTTGTTTGATGAAGCTCCATGTAAATTTCGTTGTTCTTTGGCCGATTTCGAATGAATTAAGATATTATGAGCTGACAGAAAGAAAAAAAGGTTATCAAAGCACGGAACAGCGAAAAATGTGTACTTTGTTGTTATTTGATGAAGTTCCATGTAAATTTCGTTGTTCTTTGAACGAATTCGAATGAATTAAGATATTATGAGCTGACAGAAAGAAAAAAAGGTTATCAAAGCACGGAACAACGAAAAATGTCTACTTTGTTGTTATTTGATGAAGTTCCATGTAAATTTCGTTGTTCTTTGAACGAATTCGAATGAATTAAGATATTTTGAAGCTGACACAGAAAGAAAAACGGTTATCAAAACACGGAACAGCGAAAAATGTCTACTTTGTTGTTGTTTGATGAAGCTCCATGTAAATTTCGTTGTTCTTTGAACGAATTCGAATGAGTTAAGATATTTTGAAGCTGACACAGAAAGAAAAACGGTTATCAAAACACGGAACAGCGAAAAATGTCTACTTTGTTGTTGTTTGATGAAGCTCCATGTAAATTTCGTTGTTCTTTGGCCGATTTCGAATGAATTAAGATATTATGAGCTGACAGAAAGAAAAAAAGGTTATAAAAGCACGGAACAGCGAAAAATGTGTACTTTGTTGTTATTTGATGAAGTTCCATGTAAATTTCGTTGTTCTTTGAACGAATTCGAATGAATTAAGATATTATGAGCTGACAGAAAGAAAAAAAGGTTATCAAAGCACGGAACAGCGAAAAATGTCTACTTTGTTGTTATTTGATGAAATTCCATGTTAATTTCGTTGTTCTTTGAACGAATTCGAATAAATTAAGATATTATGAGCTGACAGAAAGAAAAAAAGGTTATCAAAGCACGGAACAGCGAAAAATGTGTACTTTGTTGTTATTTGATGAAGTTCCATGTAAATTTCGTTGTTCTTTGAACGAATTCGAATGAATTAAGATATTATGAGCTGACAGAAAGAAAGAAAGGTTATCAAAGCACGGAACAGCGAAAAATGTCTACTTTGTTGTTATTTGATGAAATTCCATGTTAATTTCGTTGTTCTTTGAACGAATTCGAATGAATTAAGATATTTTGAAGCTGACACAGAAAGAAAAACGGTTATCAAAACACGGAACAGCTAAAAATGTCTACTTTGTTGTTATTTGATGAAATTCCATGTAAATTTCGTTGTTCTTTGGCCGATTTCGAATGAATTAAGATATTATGAGCTGACAGAAAGAAAAAAAGGTTATCAAAGCACGGAACAGCGAAAAATGTCTACTTTGTTGTTATTTGATGAAATTCCATGTTAATTTCGTTGTTCTTTGAACGAATTCGAATGAATTAAGATATTTTGAAGCTGACACAGAAAGAAAAATGGTTATCAAAGCACGGAACAGCGAAAAATGTGTACTTTGTTGTTATTTGATGAAGTTCCACGTAAATTTCGTTGTTCTTTGAACGAATTCGAATGAATTAAGATATTATGAGCTGACAGAAAGAAAGGTTATCAAAGCACGGAACAGCGAAAAATGTCTACTTTGTTGTTATTTGATGAAATTCCATGTTAATTTCGTTGTTCTTTGAACGAATTCGAATAAATTAAGATATTATGAGCTGACAGAAAGAAAAAAAGGTTATCAAAGCACGGAACAGCGAAAAATGTGTACTTTGTTGTTATTTGATGAAGTTCCATGTAAATTTCGTTGTTCTTTGAACGAATTCGAATGAGTTAAGATATTTTGAAGCTGACACAGAAAGAAAAACGGTTATCAAAACACGGAACAGCGAAAAATGTCTACTTTGTTGTTGTTTGATGAAGCTCCATGTAAATTTCGTTGTTCTTTGGCCGATTTCGAATGAATTAAGATATTATGAGCTGACAGAAAGAAAAAAAGCTTATCAAAGCACGGAACAGCGAAAAATGTGTACTTTGTTGTTATTTGATGAAGTTCCATGTAAATTTCGTTGTTCTTTGAACGAATTCGAATGAATTAAGATATTATGAGCTGACAGAAAGAAAAAAAGGTTATCAAAGCACGGAACAGCGAAAAATGTCTACTTTGTTGTTATTTGATGAAATTCCATGTTAATTTCTTTGTTCTTTGAACGAATTCGAATAAATTAAGATATTATGAGCTGACAGAAAGAAAAAAAGGTTATCAAAGCACGGAACAACGAAAAATGTCTACTTTGTTGTTATTTGATGAAGTTCCATGTAAATTTCGTTGTTCTTTGAACGAATTCGAATGAATTAAGATACTTTGAAGCTGACACAGAAAGAAAAACGGTTATCAAAACACGGAACAGCGAAAAATGTCTACTTTGTTGTTGTTTGATGAAGCTCCATGTAAATTTCGTTGTTCTTTGGCCGATTTCGAATGAATTAAGATATTATGAGCTGACAGAAAGAAAAAAAGGTTATCAAAGCACGGAACAGCGAAAAATGTCTACTTTGTTGTTATTTGATGAAATTCCATGTTAATTTCGTTGTTCTTTGAATGAATTCGAATAAATTAAGATATTATGAGCTGACAGAAAGAAAAAAAGGTTATCAAAGCACGGAACAGCGAAAAATGTCTACTTTGTTGTTATTTGATGAAATTCCATGTTAATTTCGTTGCTCTTTGAACGAATTCGAATGAATTAAGATATTTTGAAGCTGACACAGAAAGAAAAACGGTTATCAAAACACGGAACAGCGAAAAATGTCTACTTTGTTGTTATTTGATGAAATTCCATGTTAATTTCGTTGTTCTTTGAACGATTTCGAATAAATTAAGAGATTATGAGCTGACAGAAAGAAAAAAAGGTTATCAAAGCACGGAACAGCGAAACATGTCTACGTTGTTGTTATTTGATGAAATTCCATGTTAATTTCATTGTTCTTTGAACGAATTCGAATGAATTAAGATATTTTGAAGCTGACACAGAAAGAAAAACGGTTATCAAAACACGGAACAGCGAAAAATGTCTACTTTGTTGTTGTTTGATGAAGCTCCATGTAAATTTCGTTGTTCTTTGGCCGATTTCGAATGAATTAAGATATTATGAGCTGACAGAAAGAAAAAAAGGTTATCAAAGCACGGAACAGCGAAAAATGTGTACTTTGTTGTTATTTGGTGAAGTTCCATGTAAATTTCGTTGTTCTTTGAACGAATTCGAATGAATTAAGATATTATGAGCTGACAGAAAGAAAAAAAGGTTATCAAAGCACGGAACAGCGAAAAATGTCTACTTTGTTGTTATTTGATGAAATTCCATGTTAATTTCGTTGTTCTTTGAACGAATTCGAATGAATTAAGATATTATGAGCTGACAGAAAGAAAAAAAGGTTATCAAAGCACGGAACAGCGAAAAATGTGTACTTTGTTGTTATTTGATGAAGTTCCATGTAAATTTCGTTGTTCTTTGAACGAATTCGAATGAATTAAGATATTATGAGCTGACAGAAAGAAAGAAAGGTTATCAAAGCACGGAACAGCGAAAAATGTCTACTTTGTTGTTATTTGATGAAATTCCATGTTAATTTCGTTGTTCTTTGAACGAATTCGAATGAATTAAGATATTTTGAAGCTGACACAAAAAGAAAAACGGTTATCAAAACACGGAACAGCAAAAATGTCTACTTTGTTGTTGTTTGATGAAGCTCCACGTAAATTTCGTTGTTCTTTGGCCGATTTCGAATGAATTAAGGTATTATGAGCTGACAGAAAGAAAAAAAGGTTATCAAAGCACGGAACAGCGAAAAATGTCTACTTTGTTGTTATTTGATGAAATTCCATGTTAATTTCGTTGTTCTTTGAACGAATTCGAATGAATTAAGATATTTTGAAGCTGACACAGAAAGAAAAACGGTTATCAAAACACGGAACAGCGAGAAAATTGTCTACTTTGTTGTTGTTTGATGAAGTTCCATGTAAATTTCGTTGTTCTTTGGCCGATTTCGAATGAATTAAGATATTATGAGCTGACAGAAAGAAAAAAAGGTTATCAAAGCACGGAACAGCGAAAAATGTCTACTTTGTTGTTATTTGATGAAGTTCCATGTAAATTTCGTTGTTCTTTGAACGAATTCGAATGAATTAAGATATTATGAGCTGACAGAAAGAAAAACGGTTATCAAAACACGGAACAGCGAAAAATGTCTACTTTGTTGTTATTTGATGAAATTCCATGTTAATTTCGTTGTTCTTTGAACGAATTCGAATACATTAAGATATTATGAGCTGACAGAAAGAAAAAAAGGTTATCAAAGCACGGAACAGCGAAAAATGTCTACTTTGTTGTTATATGATGAAGTTCCATGTAAATTTCGTTGTTCTTTGAACGAATTCGAATGAATTAAGATATTTTGAAGCTGACACAGAAAGAAAAACGGTTATCAAAACACGGAACAGCGAAAAATGTCTACTTTGTTGTTGTTTGATGAAGCTCCATGTAAATTTCGTTGTTCTTTGTCCGCTTTCAAATGAATTAAGATATTAGAGCTGACAGAAAGAAAAAAAGGTTATCAAAGCACGGAACAGCGAAAAATGTCTACTTTGTTGTTATTTGATGAAATTCCATGTTAATTTCGTTGTTCTTTGAACGAATTCGAATAAATTAAGATATTATGAGCTGACAGAAAGAAAAAAAGGTTATCAAAGCACGGAACAGCGAAAAATGTCTACTTTGTTGTTATTTGATGAAATTCCATGTTAATTTCGTTGTTCTTTGAACGAATTCGAATGAATTAATATATTTTGAAGCGGACACAGAAAGAAAAACGGTTATCAAAACACGGAACAGCGAAAAATGTCTACTTTGTTGTTGTTTGATGAAGCTCCATGTAAATTTCGTTGTTCTTTGGCCGATTTCGAATGAATTAAGATATTATGAGCTGACAGAAAGAAAAAAAGGTTATCAAAGCACGGAACAGCGAAAAATGTCTACTTTGTTGTTATTTGATGAAATTCCATGTTAATTTCGTTGTTCTTTGAACGAATTCGAATAAATTAAGATATTATGAGCTGACAGAAAGAAAAAAAGGTTATCAAAGCACGGAACAGCGAAAAATGTCTACTTTGTTGTTATTTGATGAAATTCCATGTTAATTTCGTTGTTCTTTGAACGAATTCGAATAAATTAAGAGATTATGAGCTGACAGAAAGAAAAAAGGTTATCAAAGCACGGAACAGCGAAACATGTCTACTTTGTTGTTATTTGATGAAATTCCATGTTAATTTCATTGTTCTTTGAACGAATTCGAATGAATTAAGATATTTTGAAGCTGACACAGAAAGAAAAACGGTTATCAAAACACGGAACAGCGAAAAATGTCTACTTTGTTGTTGTTTGATGAAGCTCCATGTAAATTTCGTTGTTCTTTGGCCGATTTCGAATGAATTAAGATATTATGAGCTGACAGAAAGAAAAAAAGGTTATCAAAGCACGGAACAGCGAAAAATGTGTACTTTGTTGTTATTTGATGAAGTTCCATGTAAATTTCGTTGTTCTTTGAACGAATTCGAATGAATTAAGATATTATGAGCTGACAGAAAGAAAAAAAGGTTATCAAAGCACGGAACAGCGAAAAATGTCTACTTTGTTGTTATTTGATGAAATTCCATGTTAATTTCGTTGTTCTTTGAACGAATTCGAATGAATTAAGATATTATGAGCTGACAGAAAGAAAAAAAGGTTATCAAAGCACGGAACAGCGAAAAATGTGTACTTTGTTGTTATTTGATGAAGTTCCATGTAAATTTCGTTGTTCTTTGAACGAATTCGAATGAATTAAGATATTATGAGCTGACAGAAAGAAAGAAAGGTTATCAAAGCACGGAACAGCGAAAAATGTCTACTTTGTTGTTATTTGATGAAATTCCATGTTAATTTCGTTGTTCTTTGAACGAATTCGAATGAATTAAGATATTTTGAAGCTGACACAGAAAGAAAAACGGTTATCAAAACACGGAACAGCGAAAAATGTCTACTTTGTTGTTGTTTGATGAAGCTCCATGTAAATTTCGTTGTTCTTTGGCCGATTTCGAATGAATTAAGGTATTATGAGCTGACAGAAAGAAAAAAAGGTTATCAAAGCACGGAACAGCGAAAAATGTCTACTTTGTTGTTATTTGATGAAATTCCATGTTAATTTCGTTGTTCTTTGAACGAATTCGAATGAATTAAGATATTTTGAAGCTGACACAGAAAGAAAAACGGTTATCAAAACACGGAACAGCGAAAAATGTCTACTTTGTTGTTGTTTGATGAAGTTCCATGTAAATTTCGTTGTTCTTTGGCCGATTTCGAATGAATTAAGATATTATGAGCTGACAGAAAGAAAAAAAGGTTATCAAAGCACGGAACAGCGAAAAATGTCTACTTTATTGTTATTTGATGAAGTTCCATGTAAATTTCGTTGTTCTTTGAACGAATTCGAATGAATTAAGATATTATGAGCTGACAGAAAGAAAAACGGTTATCAAAACACGGAACATCGAAAAATGTCTACTTTGTTGTTATTTGATGAAATTCCGTGTTAATTTCGTTGTTCTTTGAACGAATTCGAATAAATTAAGATATTATGAGCTGACAGAAAGAAAAAAAGGTTATCAAAGCACGGAACAGCGAAAAATGTCTACTTTGTTGTTATATGATGAAGTTCCATGTAAATTTCGTTGTTCTTTGAACGAATTCGAATGAATTAAGATATTTTGAAGCTGACACAGAAAGAAAAACGGTTATCAAAACACGGAACAGCGAAAAATGTCTACTTTGTTGTTGTTTGATGAAGCTCCATGTAAATTTCGTTGTTCTTTGGCCGATTTCAAATGAATTAAGATATTAGAGCTGACAGAAAGAAAAAAAGGTTATCAAAGCACGGAACAGCGAAAAATGTCTACTTTGTTGTTATTTGATGAAATTCCATGTTAATTTCGTTGTTCTTTGAACGAATCCGAATAAATTAAAATATTATGAGCTGACAGAAAGAAAAAAAGGTTATCAAAGCACGGAACAGCGAAAAATGTCTACTTTGTTGTTATTTTATGAAATTCCATGTTAATTTCGTTGTTCTTTGAACGAATTCGAATGAATTAAGATATTTTGAAGCTGACACAGAAAGAAAAACGGTTATCAAAACACGGAACAGCGAAAAATGTCTACTTTGTTGTTATTTGATGAAATTCCATGTTAATTTCGTTGTTCTTTGAACGATTTCGAATAAATTAAGATATTATGAGCTGACAGAAAGAAAAAAAGGTTATCAAAGCACGGAACAGCGAAAAATGTCTACTTTGTTGTTATTTGATGAAATTCCATGTTAATTTCGTTGTTCTTTGAACGAATTCGAATGAATTAAGATATTATGAGCTGACAGAAAGAAAAAAAGGTTATCAAAGCACGGAACAGCGAAAAATGTGTACTTTGTTGTTATTTGATGAAGTTCCATGTAAATTTCGTTGTTCTTTGAACGAATTCGAATGAATTAAGATATTATGAGCTGACAGAAAGAAAGAAAGGTTATCAAAGCACGGAACAGCGAAAAATGTCTACTTTGTTGTTATTTGATGAAATTCCATGTTAATTTCGTTGTTCTTTGAACGAATTCGAATGAATTAAGATATTTTGAAGCTGACACAGAAAGAAAAACGGTTATCAAAACACGGAACAGCGAAAAATGTCTACTTTGTTGTTGTTTGATGAAGCTCCATGTAAATTTCGTTGTTCTTTGGCCGATTTCGAATGAATTAAGATATTATGAGCTGACAGAAAGAAAAAAAGGTTATCAAAGCACGGAACAGCGAAAAATGTCTACTTTGTTGTTATTTGATGAAATTCCATGTTAATTTCGTTGTTCTTTGAACGAATTCGAATGAATTAAGATATTTTGAAGCTGACACAGAAAGAAAAACGGTTATCAAAACACGGAACAGCGAAAAATGTCTACTTTGTTGTTGTTTGATGAAGTTCCATGTAAATTTCGTTGTTCTTTGGCCGATTTCGAATGAATTAAGATATTATGAGCTGACAGAAAGAAAAAAAGGTTATCAAAGCACGGAACAGCGAAAAATGTCTACTTTATTGTTATTTGATGAAGTTCCATGTAAATTTCGTTGTTCTTTGAACGAATTCGAATGAATTAAGATATTATGAGCTGACAGAAAGAAAAACGGTTATCAAAACACGGAACATCGAAAAATGTCTACTTTGTTGTTATTTGATGAAATTCCATGTTAATTTCGTTGTTCTTTGAACGAATTCGAATAAATTAAGATATTATGAGCTGACAGAAAGAAAAAAAGGTTATCAAAGCACGGAACAGCGAAAAATGTCTACTTTGTTGTTATATAATGAAGTTCCATGTAAATTTCGTTGTTCTTTGAACGAATTCGAATGAATTAAGATATTTTGAAGCTGACACAGAAAGAAAAACGGTTATCAAAACACGGAACAGCGAAAAATGTCTACTTTGTTGTTGTTTGATGAAGCTCCATGTAAATTTCGTTGTTCTTTGGCCGATTTCAAATGAATTAAGATATTAGAGCTGACAGAAAGAAAAAAAGGTTATCAAAGCACGGAACAGCGAAAAATGTCTACTTTGTTGTTATTTGATGAAATTCCATGTTAATTTCGTTGTTCTTTGAACGAATCCGAATAAATTAAAATATTATGAGCTGACAGAAAGAAAAAAAGGTTATCAAAGCACGGAACAGCGAAAAATGTCTACTTTGTTGTTATTTTATGAAATTCCATGTTAATTTCGTTGTTCTTTGAACGAATTCGAATGAATTAAGATATTTTGAAGCGGACACAGAAAGAAAAACGGTTATCAAAACACGGAACAGCGAAAAATGTCTACTTTGTTGTTATTTGATGAAATTCCATGTTAATTTCGTTGTTCTTTGAACGATTTCGAATAAATTAAGATATTATGAGCTGACAGAAAGAAAAAAAGGTTATCAAAGCACGGAACAGCGAAAAATGTCTACTTTGTTGTTATTTGATGAAATTCCATGTTAATTTCGTTGTTCTTTGAACGAATTCGAATGAATTAAGATATTTTGAAGCTGACACAGAAAGAAAAACGGTTATCAAAACACGGAACAGCGAAAAATGTCTACTTTGTTGTTGTTTGATGAAGCTCCATGTAAATTTCGTTGTTCTTTGGCCGATTTCGAATGAATTAAGGTATTATGAGCTGACAGAAAGAAAAAAAGGTTATCAAAGCACGGAATAGCGAAAAATGTGTACTTTGTTGTTATTTGATGAAGTTCCATGTAAATTTCGTTGTTCTTTGAACGAATTCGAATGAATTAAGATATTATGAGCTGACAGAAAGAAAAAAAGGTTATCAAAGCACGGAACAGCGAAAAATGTCTACTTTGTTGTTATTTGATGAAATTCCATGTTAATTTCGTTGTTCTTTGAACGAATTCGAATAAGTTAAGATATTATGAGCTGACAGAAAGAAAAAAAGGTTATCAAAGCACGGAACAGCGAAAAATGTCTACTTTGTTGTTATTTGATGAAATTCCATGTTAATTTCGTTGTTCTTTGAACGAATTCGAATGAATTAAGATATTATGAGCTGACAGAAAGAAAAAAAGGTTATCAAAGCACGGAACAGCGAAAAATGTGTACTTTGTTGTTATTTGATGAAGTTCCATGTAAATTTCGTTGTTCTTTGAATGAATTCGAATGAATTAAGATATTATGAGCTGACAGAAAGAAAGAAAGGTTATCAAAGCACGGAACAGCGCAAAATGTCTACTTTGTTGTTATTTGATGAAATTCCATGTTAATTTCGTTGTTCTTTGAACGAATTCGAATGAATTAAGATATTTTGAAGCTGACACAGAAAGAAAAACGGTTATCAAAACACGGAACAGCGAAAAATGTCTACTTTGTTGTTGTTTGATGAAGCTCCATGTAAATTTCGTTGTTCTTTGGCCGATTTCGAATGAATTAAGGTATTATGAGCTGACAGAAAGAAAAAAAGGTTATCAAAGCACGGAACAGCGAAAAATGTCTACTTTGTTGTTATTTGATGAAATTCCATGTTAATTTCGTTGTTCTTTGAACGAATTCGAATGAATTAAGATATTTTGAAGCTGACACAGAAAGAAAAACGGTTATCAAAACACGGAACAGCGAAAAATGTCTACTTTGTTGTTGTTTGATGAAGTTTCATGTTAATTTCGTTGTTCTTTGAACGAATTCGAATGAATTAAGATATTTTGAAGCTGACACAGAAAGAAAAACGGTTATCAAAACACGGAACAGCGAAAAATGTCTACTTTGTTGTTGTTTGATGAAGTTCCATGTAAATTTCGTTGTTCTTTGGCCGATTTCGAATGAATTAAGATATTATGAGCTGACAGAAAGAAAAAAAGGTTATCAAAGCACGGAACAGCGAAAAATGTCTACTTTATTGTTATTTGATGAAGTTCCATGTAAATTTCGTTGTTCTTTGAACGAATTCGAATGAATTAAGATATTTTGAAGCTGACACAGAAAGAAAAACGGTTATCAAAACACGGAACAGCGAAAAATGTCTACTTTGTTGTTGTTTGATGAAGCTCCATGTAAATTTCGTTGTTCTTTGGCCGATTTGGAATGAATTAAGATATTATGAGCTGACAGAAAGAAAAAAAGGTTATCAAAGCACGGAACAGCGAAAAATGTCTACTTTGTTGTTATTTGATGAAATTCCATGTTAATTTCGTTGTTCTTTGAACGAATTCGAATGAATTAAGATATTTTGAAGCTGACACAGAAAGAAAAACGGTTATCAAAACACGGAACAGCGAAAAATGACTACTTTGTTGTTATTTGATGAAATTCCATGTTAATTTCGTTGTTCTTTGGCCGATTTCGAATGAATTAAGATATTATGAGCTGACAGAAAGAAAAAAAGGTTATCAAAGCACGGAACAGCGAAAAATGTGTACTTTGATGTTATTTGATGAAGTTCCATGTAAATTTCGTTGTTCTTTGAACGAATTCGAATGAATTAAGATATTATGAGCTGACAGAAAGAAAAAAAGGTTATCAAAGCACGGAACAGCGAAAAATGTCTACTTTGTTGTTATTTGATGAAATTCCATGTTAATTTCGTTGTTCTTTGAACGAATTCGAATAAATTAAGATATTATGAGCTGACAGAAAGAAAAAAAGGTTATCAAAGCACGGAACAGCGAAAAATGTCTACTTTGTTGTTATTTGATGAAATTCCATGTTAATTTCGTTGTTCTTTGAACGAATTCGAATGAATTAAGATATTTTGAAGCTGACACAGAAAGAAAAACGGTTATCAAAACACGGAACAGCGAAAAATGTCTACTTTGTTGTTATTTGATGAAACTCCATGTTAATTTCGTTGTTCTTTGAACGAATTCGAATAAATTAAGATATTATGAGCTGACAGAAAGCAAAAAAGGTTATCAAAGCACGGAACAGCGAAAAATGTGTACTTTGTTGTTATTTGATGAAGTTCCATGTAAATTTCGTTGTTCTTTGAACGAATTCGAATAAATTAAGATATTATGAGCTGACAGAAAGAAAGAAAGGTTATCAAAGCACGGAACAGCGAAAAATGTCTACTTTGTTGTTATTTGATGAAATTCCATGTTAATTTCGTTGTTCTTTGAACGAATTCGAATGAATTAAGATATTTTGAAGCTGACACAGAAAGAAAAACGGTTATCAAAACACGGAACAGCTAAAAATGTCTACTTTGTTGTTATTTGATGAAATTCCATGTAAATTTCGTTGTTCTTTGGCCGATTTCGAATGAATTAAGATATTATGAGCTGACAGAAAGAAAAAAAGGTTATCAAAGCACGGAACAGCGAAAAATGTCTACTTTGTTGTTATTTGATGAAATTCCATGTTAATTTCGTTGTTCTTTGAACGAATTCGAATGAATTAAGATATTTTGAAGCTGACACAGAAAGAAAAACGGTTATCAAAACACGGAACAGCGAAAAATGTCTACTTTGTTGTTATTTGATGAAATTCCATGTTAATTTCGTTGTTCTTTGAACGATTTCGAATAAATTAAGATATTACGAGCTGACAGAAAGAAAAAAAGGTTATCAAAGCACGGAACGGCGAAAAATGTGTACTTTGTTGTTGTTTTATGAAGTTTCATGTTAATTTCGTTGTTCTTTGAACGAATTCGAATGAATTAAGATATTTTGAAGCTGACACAGAAAGAAAAACGGTTATCAAAACACGGAACAGCGAAAAATGTATACTTTGTTGTTGTTTGATGAAGTTCCAATTAAATTTCGTTATTCTTTGGCCGATTTCGAATGAATTAAGATATTATGAGCTGACAGAAAGAAAAAAAGGTTATCAAAGCACGGAACAGCGAAAAATGTCTACTTTGTTGTTATTTGATGAAATTCCATGTTAATTTCGTTGTTCTTTGAACGAATTCGAATAAATTAAGATATTATGAGCTGACAGAAAGAAAAAAAGTTTATCAAAGCACGGAACAGCGAAAAATGTCTACTTTGTTGTTATTTGATGAAATTCCATGTTAATTTCGTTGTTCTTTGAACGAATTCGAATGAATTAAGATATTTTGAAGCTGACACAGAAAGAAAAACGGTTATCAAAACACGGAACAGCGAAAAATGTCTACTTTGTTGTTATTTGATGAAATTCCATGTTAATTTCGTTGTTCTTTGAACGAATTCGAATAAATTAAGATATTATGAGCTGACAGAAAGAAAAAAAGGTTATCAAAGCACGGAACAGCGAAAAATGTGTACTTTGTTGTTATTTGATGAAGTTCCATGTAAATTTCGTTGTTCTTTGAACGAATTCGAATGAATTAAGATATTATGAGCTGACAGAAAGAAAAAAAGGTTATCAAAGCACGGAACAGCGAAAAATGTCTACTTTGTTGTTATTTGATGAAATTCCATGTTAATTTCGTTGTTCTTTGAACGAATTCGAATGAATTAAGATATTATGAGCTGACAGAAAGAAAAAAAGGTTATCAAAGCACGGAACAGCGAAAAATGTGTACTTTGTTGTTATTTGATGAAGTTCCATGTAAATTTCGTTGTTCTTTGGCCGATTTCGAATGAATTAAGATATTATGAGCTGACAGAAAGAAAGAAAGGTTATCAAAGCACGGAACAGCGAAAAATGTCTACTTTGTTGTTATTTGATGAAACTCCATGTTAATTTCGTTGTTCTTTGAACGAATTCGAATGAATTAAGATATTATGAGCTGACAGAAAGAAAAAAAGGTTATCAAAGCACGGAACAGCGAAAAATGTCTACTTTGTTGTTGTTTGATGAAGCTCCATGTAAATTTCGTTGTTCTTTGGCCGATTTCGAATGAATTAAGATATTATGAGCTGACAGAAAGAAAAAAAGGTTATCAAAGCACGGAACAGCGAAAAATGTGTACTTTGTTGTTATTTGATGAAATTCCATGTTAATTTCGTTGTTCTTTGAACGATTTCGAATAAATTAAGATATTATGAGCTGACAGAAAGAAAAAAAGGTTATCAAAGCACGGAACAGCGAAAAATGTGTACTTTGTTGTTGTTTGATGAAGTTTCATGTTAATTTCGTTGTTCTTTGAACGAATTCGAATGAATTAAGATATTTTGAAGCTGACACAGAAAGAAAAACGGTTATCAAAACACGGAACAGCGAAAAATGTCTACTTTGTTGTTATTTGATGAAATTCCATGTTAATTTCGTTGTTCTTTGAACGATTTCGAATAAATTAAGATATTATGAGCTGACAGAAAGAAAAAAAGGTTATCAAAGCACGGAACAGCGAAAAATGTCTACTTTGTTGTTATTTGATGAAATTCCATGTTAATTTCGTTGTTCTTTGAACGAATTCGAATAAATTAAGATATTATGAGCTGACAGAAAGAAAAAAAGGTTATCAAAGCACGGAACAGCGAAAAATGTCTACTTTGTTGTTATTTGATGAAATTCCATGTTAATTTCGTTGTTCTTTGAACGAATTCGAATAAATTAAGATATTATGAGCTGACAGAAAGAAAAAAAGGTTATCAAAGCACGGAACAGCGAAAAATGTCTACTTTGTTGTTATTTGATGAAATTCCATGTTAATTTCGTTGTTCTTTGAACGAATTCAAATAAATTAAGATATTATGAGCTGACAGAAAGAAAAAAAGGTTATCAAAGCACGGAACAGCGAAAAATGTCTACTTTGTTGTTATTTGATGAAATTCCATGTTAATTTCGTTGTTCTTTGAACGAATTCGAATAAATTAAGATATTATGAGCTGACAGAAAGAAAAAAAGGTTATCAAAGCACGGAACAGCGAAAAATGTCTACTTTGTTGTTATTTGATGAAATTCCATGTTAATTTCGTTGTTCTTTGAACGAATTCGAATGAATTAAGATATCTTGAAGCTGACACAGAAAGAAAAACGGTTATCAAAACAGGGAACAGCGAAAAATGTCTGCTTTGTTGTTATTTGATGAAATTCCATGTTAATTTCGTTGTTCTTTGAACGAATTCGAATACATTAAGATATTATGAGCTGACAGAAAGAAAAAAAGGTTACCAAAGTACGGAACAGCGAAAAATGTCTACTTTGTTGTTATTTGATGGAATTCCATGTTAATTTCGTTGTTCTTTGAACGAATTCGAATAAATTAAGATATTATGAGCTGACAGAAAGAAAAAAAGGTTATCAAAGCACGGAACAGCGAAAAATGTCTACTTTGTTGTTATTTGATGAAATTCCATGTTAATTTCGTTGTTCTTTGAACGAATTCGAATGAATCAAGATATTTTGAAGCTGACACAGAAAGAAAAACGGTTATCAAAACACGGAACAGCGAAAAATGTCTACTTTGTTGTTATTTGATGAAATTCCATGTTAATTTCGTTGTTCTTTGAACGATTTCGAATAAATTAAGATATTATGAGCTGACAGAAAGAAAAAAAGGTTATCAAAGCACGGAACAGCGAAAAATGTCTACTTTGTTGTTATTTGATGAAATTCCATGTTAATTTCGTTGTTCTTTGAACGAATTCGAATGAATTAAGATATTTTGAAGCTGACACAGAAAGAAAAACGGTTATCAAAACACGGAACAGCGAAAAATGTCTACTTTGTTGTTGTTTGATGAAGCTCCATGTAAATTTCGTTGTTCTTTGGTAGATTTCGAATGAATTAAGATATTATGAGCTGACAGAAAGAAAAAAAGGTTATCAAAGCACGGAACAGCGAAAAATGTCTACTTTGTTGTTATTTGATGAAATTCCATGTTAATTTCGTTGTTCTTTGAACGAATTCGAATGAATTAAGATATTTTGAAGCTGACACAGAAAGAAAAACGGTTATCAAAACACGGAACAGCGAAAAATGTCTACTTTGTTGTTATTTGATGAAATTCCATGTTAATTTCGTTGTTCTTTGGCCGATTTCGAATGAATTAAGATATTATGAGCTGACAGAAAGAAAAAAAGGTTATCAAAGCACGGAACAGCGAAAAATGTGTACTTTGATGTTATTTGATGAAGCTCCATGTAAATTTCGTTGTTCTTTGGCCGATTTCGAATGAATTAAGATATTATGAGCTGACAGAAAGAAAAAAAGGTTATCAAAGCACGGAACAGCGAAAAATGTCTACTTTGTTGTTATTTGATGAAATTCCATGTTAATTTCGTTGTTCTTTGAACGAATTCGAATAAATTAAGATATTATGAGCTGACAGAAAGAAAAAAAGGTTATCAAAGCACGGAACAGCGAAAAATGTCTACTTTGTTGTTATTTGATGAAATTCCATGTTAATTTCGTTGTTCTTTGAACGAATTCGAATGAATTAAGATATTTTGAAGCTGACACAGAAAGAAAAACGGTTATCAAAATACGGAACAGCGAAAAATGTCTACTTTGTTGTTATTTGATGAAATTCCATGTTAATTTCGTTGTTCTTTGAACGAATTCGAATAAATTAAGATATTATGAGCTGACAGAAAGAAAAAAAGGTTATCAAAGCACGGAAAAGCGAAAAATGTCTACTTTGTTGTTATTTGATGAAATTCCATGTTAATTTCGTTGTTCTTTGAACGAATTCGAATGAATTAAGATATTTTGAAGCTGACACAGAAAGAAAAACGGTTATCAAAACACGGAACAGCGAAAAATGTCTACTTTGTTGTTGTTTGATGAAGTTCCATGTAAATTTCGTTGTTCTTTGGCCGATTTCGAATAAATTAAGATATTATGAGCTGACAGAAAGAAAAAAAGGTTATCAAAGCACGGAACAGCGAAAAATGTCTACTTTGTTGTTATTTGATGAAATTCCATGTTAATTTCGTTGTTCTTTGAACGAATTCGAATGAATTAAGATATTTTGAAGCTGACGCAGGAAGAAAAACGGTTATCAAAACACGGAACAGCGAAAAATGTCTACTTTGTTGTTGTTTGATGAAGCTCCATGTAAATTTCGTTGTTCTTTGGCCGATTTCGAACGAATTAAGATATTATGAGCTGACAGAAAGAAAAAAAGGTTATCAAAGCACGGAACAGCGAAAAATGTCTACTTTGTTGTTATTTGATGAAATTCCATGTTAATTTCGTTGTTCTTTGAACGAATTCGAATGAATTAAGATATTTTGAAGCTGACACAGAAAGAAAAACGGTTATCAAAACACGGAACAGCGAAAAATGTCTACTTTGTTGTTATTTGATGAAATTCCATGTTAATTTCGTCGTTCTTTGAACGAATTCGAATAAATTAAGATATTATGAGCTGACAGAAAGAAAAAAAGGTTATCAAAGCACGGAACAGCGAAAAATGTCTACTTTGTTGTTGTTTGATGAAGCTCCATGTAAATTTCGTTGTTCTTTGGCCGATTTCGAATGAATTAAGATATTATGAGCTGACAGAAAGAAAAAAAGGTTATCAAAGCACGGAACAGCGAAAAATGTCTACTTTGTTGTTATTTGATGAAGTTCCATGTAAATTTCGTTGTTCTTTGAACGAATTCGAATGAATTAAGATATTATGAGCTGACAGAAAGAAAAAAAGGTTATCAAAGCACGGAACAGCGAAAAATGTCTACTTTGTTGTTATTTGATGAAATTCCACGTTAATTTCGTTGTTCTTTGAACGAATTCGAATGAATTAAGATATTATGAGCTGACAGAAAGAAAAAAAGGTTATCAAAGCACGGAACAGCGAAAAATGTGTACTTTGTTGTTATTTGATGAAGTTCCATGTAAATTTCGTTGTTCTTTGGCCGATTTCGAATGAATTAAGATATTATGAGCTGACAGAAGGAAAGAAAGGTTATCAAAGCACGGAACAGCGAAAAATGTCTACTTTGTTGTTATTTGATGAAACTCCATGTTAATTTCGTTGTTCTTTGAACGAATTCGAATGAATTAAGATATTATGAGCTGACAGAAAGAAAAAAAGGTTATCAAAGCACGGAACAGCGAAAAATGTCTACTTTGTTGTTGTTTGATGAAGCTCCATGTAAATTTCGTTGTTCTTTGGCCGATTTCGAATGAATTAAGATATTATGAGCTGACAGAAAGAAAAAAAGGTTATCAAAGCACGGAACAGCGAAAAATGTGTACTTTGTTGTTATTTGATGAAATTCCATGTTAATTTCGTTGTTCTTTGAACGATTTCGAATAAATTAAGATATTATGAGCTGACAGAAAGAAAAAAAGGTTATCAAAGCACGGAACAGCGAAAAATGTGTACTTTGTTGTTGTTTGATGAAGTTTCATGTTAATTTCGTTGTTCTTTGAACGAATTCGAATGAATTAAGATATTTTGAAGCTGACACAGAAAGAAAAACGGTTATCAAAACACGGAACAGCGAAAAATGTCTACTTTGTTGTTATTTGATGAAATTCCATGTTAATTTCGTTGTTCTTTGAACGATTTCGAATAAATTAAGATATTATGAGCTGACAGAAAGAAAAAAAGGTTATCAAAGCACGGAACAGCGAAAAATGTCTACTTTGTTGTTATTTGATGAAATTCCATGTTAATTTCGTTGTTCTTTGAACGAATTCGAATAAATTAAGATATTATGAGCTGACAGAAAGAAAAAAAGGTTATCAAAGCACGGAACAGCGAAAAATGTCTACTTTGTTGTTATTTGATGAAATTCCATGTTAATTTCGTTGTTCTTTGAACGAATTCGAATAAATTAAGATATTATGAGCTGACAGAAAGAAAAAAAGGTTATCAAAGCACGGAACAGCGAAAAATGTCTACTTTGTTGTTATTTGATGAAATTCCATGTTAATTTCGTTGTTCTTTGAACGAATTCAAATAAATTAAGATATTATGAGCTGACAGAAAGAAAAAAAGGTTATCAAAGCACGGAACAGCGAAAAATGTCTACTTTGTTGTTATTTGATGAAATTCCATGTCAATTTCGTTGTTCTTTGAACGAATTCGAATAAATTAAGATATTATGAGCTGACAGAAAGAAAAAAAGGTTATCAAAGCACGGAACAGCGAAAAATGTCTACTTTGTTGTTATTTGATGAAATTCCATGTTAATTTCGTTGTTCTTTGAACGAATTCGAATGAATTAAGATATCTTGAAGCTGACACAGAAAGAAAAACGGTTATCAAAACAGGGAACAGCGAAAAATGTCTGCTTTGTTGTTATTTGATGAAATTCCATGTTAATTTCGTTGTTCTTTGAACGAATTCGAATACATTAAGATATTATGAGCTGACAGAAAGAAAAAAAGGTTACCAAAGTACGGAACAGCGAAAAATGTCTACTTTGTTGTTATTTGATGGAATTCCATGTTAATTTCGTTGTTCTTTGAACGAATTCGAATAAATTAAGATATTATGAGCTGACAGAAAGAAAAAAAGGTTATCAAAGCACGGAACAGCGAAAAATGTCTACTTTGTTGTTATTTGATGAAATTCCATGTTAATTTCGTTGTTCTTTGAACGAATTCGAATGAATTAAGATATTTTGAAGCTGACACAGAAAGAAAAACGGTTATCAAAACACGGAACAGCGAAAAATGTCTACTTTGTTGTTATTTGATGAAATTCCATGTTAATTTCGTTGTTCTTTGAACGATTTCGAATAAATTAAGATATTATGAGCTGACAGAAAGAAAAAAAGGTTATCAAAGCACGGAACAGCGAAAAATGTCTACTTTGTTGTTATTTGATGAAATTCCATGTTAATTTCGTTGTTTTGTTCTTTGAACGAATTCGAATGAATTAAGATATTTTGAAGCTGACACAGAACGAAAAACGGTTATCAAAACACGGAACAGCGAAAAATGTCTACTTTGTTGTTATTTGATGAAATTCCATGTTAATTTCGTTGTTCTTTGAACGATTTCGAATAAATTAAGATATTATGAGCTGACAGAAAGAAAAAAAGGTTATCAAAGCACGGAACAGCGAAAAATGTGTACTTTGTTGTAATTTGATGAAGTTCCATGTAAATTTCGTTGTTCTTTGAACGAATTCGAATGAATTAAGATATTATGAGCTGACAGAAAGAAAAAAAGGTTATCAAAGCACGGAACAGCGAAAAATGTCTACTTTGTTGTTATTTGATGAAATTCCATGTTAATTTCGTTGTTCTTTGAACGAATTCGAATAAATTAAGATATTATGAGCCGACAGAAAGAAAAAAAGTTATCAAAGCACGGAACAGCGAAAAATGTCTACTTTGTTGTTATTTGATGAAATTCCATGTTAATTTCGTTGTTCTTTGAACGATTTCGAATAAATTAAGATATTATGAGCTGACAGAAAGAAAAAAAGGTTATCAAAACACGGAACAGCGAAAAATGTGTACTTTGTTGTAATTTGATGAAGTTCCATGTAAATTTCGTTGTTGCTTGAACGAATTCGAATGAATTAAGATATTATGAGCTGACAGAAAGAAAAAAAGGTTATCAAAGCACGGAACAGCGAAAAATGTCTACTTTGTTGTTGTTTGATGAAATTCCATGTTAATTTCGTTGTTCTTTGAACGAATTCGAATAAATTAAGATATTATGAGCCGACAGAAAGAAAAAAAGGTTATCAAAGCACGGAACAGCGAAAAATGTCTACTTTGTTGTTATTTGATGAAATTCCATGTTAATTTCGTTGTTCTTTGAACGAATTCGAATGAATTCAGATATTTTGAAGCTGACACAGAAAGAAAAACGGTTATCAAAACACGGAACAGCGAAAAATGTCTACTTTGTTGTTGTTTGATGAAGCTCCATGTAAATTTCGTTGTTCTTTGGCCGATCTCGAATGAATTAAGATATTATGAGCTGACAGAAAGAAAAAAAGGTTATCAAAGCACGGAACAGCGAAAAATGTCTACTTTGTTGTTATTTGATGAAATTCCATGTTAATTTCGTTGTTCTTTGAACGAATTCGAATGAATTAAGATATTTTGAATCTGACACAGAAAGAAAAACGGTTATCAAAACACGGAACAGCGAAAAATGTCTACTTTGTTGTTATTTGATGAAATTCCATGTTAATTTCGTTGTTCTTTGAACGATTTCGAATAAATTATGATATTATGAGCTGACAGAAAGAAAAAAAGGTTATCAAAACACGGAACAGCGAAAAATGTGTACTTTGTTGTAATTTGATGAAGTTCCATGTAAATTTCGTTGTTCTTTGAACGAATTCGAATGAATTAAGATATTATGAGCTGACAGAAAGAAAAAAAGGTTATCAAAGCACGGAACAGCGAAAAATGTGTACTTTGTTGTTATTTGATGAAGTTCCATGTAAATTTCGTTGCTCTTTGAACGTATTCGAATGAATTAAGATATTATGAGCTGACAGAAAGAAAAAAAGGTTATCAAAGCACGGAACAGCGAAAAATGTCTACTTTGTTGTTATTTGATGAAATTCCATGTTAATTTCGTTGTTCTTTGAACGAATTCGAATGAATTAAGATATTTTGAAGCTGACACAGAACGAAAAACGGTTATCAAAACACGGAACAGCGAAAAATGTCTACTTTGTTGTTATTTGATGAAATTCCATGTTAATTTCGTTGTTCTTTGAACGATTTCGAATAAATTAAGATATTATGAGCTGACAGAAAGAAAAAAAGGTTATCAAAGCACGGAACAGCGAAAAATGTGTACTTTGTTGTAATTTGATGAAGTTCCATGTAAATTTCGTTGTTCTTTGAACGAATTCGAATGAATTAAGATATTATGAGCTGACAGAAAGAAAAAAAGGTTATCAAAGCACGGAACAGCGAAAAATGTCTACTTTGTTGTTGTTTGATGAAATTCCATGTTAATTTCGTTGTTCTTTGAACGAATTCGAATAAATTAAGATATTATGAGCCGACAGAAAGAAAAAAAGGTTATCAAAGCACGGAACAGCGAAAAATGTCTACTTTGTTGTTATTTGATGAAATTCCATGTTAATTTCGTTGTTCTTTGAACGAATTCGAATGAATTCAGATATTTTGAAGCTGACACAGAAAGAAAAACGGTTATCAAAACACGGAACAGCGAAAAATGTCTACTTTGTTGTTGTTTGATGAAGCTCCATGTAAATTTCGTTGTTCTTTGGCCGATTTCGAATGAATTAAGATATTATGAGCTGACAGAAAGAAAAAAAGGTTATCAAAGCACGGAACAGCGAAAAATGTCTACTTTGTTGTTATTTGATGAAATTCCATGTTAATTTCGTTGTTCTTTGAACGAATTCGAATGAATTAAGATATTTTGAAGCTGACACAGAAAGAAAAACGGTTATCAAAACACGGAACAGCGAAAAATGTCTACTTTGTTGTTATTTGATGAAATTCCATGTTAATTTCGTTGTTCTTTGAACGATTTCGAATAAATTAAGATATTATGAGCTGACAGAAAGAAAAAAAGGTTATCAAAACACGGAACAGCGAAAAATGTCTACTTTGTTGTTATTTGATGAAATTCCATGTTAATTTCGTTGTTCTTTGAACGTATTCGAATGAATTAAGATATTTTGAAGCTGACACAGAAAGAAAAACGGTTATCAAAACACGGAACAGCGAAAAATGTCTACTTTGTTGTTGTTTGATGAAGCTCCATGTAAATTTCGTTGTTCTTTGGCCGATTTCGAATGAATTAAGATATTATGAGCTGACAGAAAGAAAAAAAGGTTATCAAAGCACGGAACAGCGAAAAATGTGTACTTTGTTGTTATTTGATGAAGTTCCATGTTAATTTCGTTGTTCTTTGAACAAATTCGAATAAATTAAGATATTATGAGCTGACAGAAAGAAAAAAAGGTTATCAAAGCACGGAACAGCGAAAAATGTCTACTTTGTTGTTATATGATGAAATTCCATGTTAATTTCGTTGTTCTTTGAACGAATTCGAATGAATTAAGATATTTTGAAGCTGACACAGAAAGAAAAACGGTTATCAAAACACGGAACAGCGAAAAATGTCTACTTTGTTGTTATTTGATGAAATTCCATGTTAATTTCGTTGTTCTTTGAACGAATTCGAATACATTAAGATATTATGAGCTGACAGAAAGAAAAAAAGGTTACCAAAGCACGGAACAGCGAAAAATGTCTACTTTGTTGTTATTTGATGAAATTCCATGTTAATTTCGTTGTTCTTTGAACGAATTCCAATAAATTAAGATATTATGAGCTGACAGAAAGAAAAAAAGGTTATCAAAGCACGGAACAGCGAAAAATGTCTACTTTGTTGTTATTTGATGAAATTAAATGTTAATTTCGTTGTTCTTTGAACGAATTCGAATGAATTAAGATATTTTGAAGCTGACACAGAAAGAAAAACGGTTATCAAAACACGGAACAGCGAAAAATGTCTACTTTGTTGTTATTTGATGAAATTCCATGTTAATTTCGTTGTTCTTTGAACGAATTCGAATAAATTAAGATATTATGAGCTGACAGAAAGAAAAAAAGGTTATCAAAGCACGGAACAGCGAAAAATGTCTACTTTGTTGTTATTTGATGAAATTCCATGTTAATTTCGTTGTTTTTTGAACGAATTCGAATGAATTAAGATATTTTGAAGCTGACACAGAAAGAAAAACGGTTATCAAAACACGGAACAGTGAAAAATGTCTACTTTGTTGTTATTTGATGAAATTCCATGTTAATTTCGTTGTTCTTTGAACGAATTCGAATAAATTAAGATATGAGCTGACAGAAAGAAAAAAAGGTTATCAAAGCACGGAACAGCGAAAAATGTGTACTTTGTTGTTATTTGATGAAGTTCCATGTAAATTTCGTTGTTCTTTGAACGAATTCGAATGAATTAAGATATTATGAGCTGACAGAAAGAAAGAAAGGTTATCAAAGCACGGAACAGCGAAAAATGTCTACTTTGTTGTTACTTGATGAAATTCCATGTTAATTTCGTTGTTCTTTGAACGAATTCGAATAAATTAAGATATTATGAGCTTGCAGAAAGAAAAAAAGGTTATCAAAGCACGGAACAGCGAAAAATGTGTACTTTGTTGTTATTTGATGAAGTTCCATGTAAATTTCGTTGTTCTTTGAACGAATTCGAATGAATTAAGATATTATGAGCTGACAGAAAGAAAGAAAGGTTATCAAAGCACGGAACAGCGAAAAATGTCTACTTTGTTGTTATTTGATGAAATTCCATATTAATTTCGTTGTTCTTTGAACGAATTCGAATAAATTAAGATATTATTAGCTGACACAAAGAAAAAAAGGTTATCAAAGCACGGAACAGCGAAAAATGTCTACTTTGTTGTTATTTGATGAAATTCCATGTTAATTTCGTTTTTCTTTGAACGAATTCGAATGAATTAATAATATCTTAATTCATTCGAAATCGGTCAAAGAACAACGAAATTAACATGAAACTTCATCAAATAACAACAAAGTAGACATTTTTCGCTGTTCCGTGCTTTGATAACCTTTTTTTCTTTCTGTCAGCTCATAATATCTTAATTCATTCGAAATCGGTCAAAGAACAACGAAATTTACATGGAACTTCATGAAATAACAACAAAGTAGACATTTTTCGCTGTTCCGTGTTTCGATAACCGTTTTTCTTTCTGTGTCAGCTTCAAAATATCTTAATTCATTCGAATTCGTTCAAAGAACAACGAAATTAACGTGGAATTTCATCAAATAACAACAAAGTAGACATTTTTCGCTGTTCCGTGCTTTGATAACCTTTTTTCCTTTCTGTCAGCTCATAATATCTTAATTCATTCGAAATCGGTCAAAGAACAACGAAATTAACATGAAACTTCATCAAATAACAACAAAGTAGACATTTTTCGCTGTTCCGTGCTTTGATAACCTTTTTTTCTTTCTGTCAGCTCATAATATCTTAATTCATTCGAAATCGTTCAAAGAACAACGAAATTTACATGGAACTTCATCAAACAACAACAAAGTACACATTTTTCGCTATTCCGTGCTTTGATAACCTTTTTTTCTTTCTGTCAGCTCATAATATCTTAATTCATTCGAAATCGGTCAAAGAACAACGAAATTAACATGAAACTTCATCAAATAACAACAAAGTAGACATTTTTCGCTGTTCCGTGCTTTGATAACCTTTTTTTCTTTCTGTCAGCTCATAATATCTTAATTCATTCGAAATCGGTCAAAGAACAACGAAATTTACATGGAACTTCATGAAATAACAACAAAGTAGACATTTTTCGCTGTTCCGTGTTTCGATAACCGTTTTTCTTTCTGTGTCAGCTTCAAAATATCTTAATTCATTCGAAATCGTTCAAAGAACAACGAAATTTACATGGAACTTCATCAAACAACAACAAAGTACACATTTTTCGCTGTTCCGTGCTTTGATAACCTTTTTTTCTTTTTGTCAGCTCATAATATCTTAATTCATTCGAATTCGGTAAAGGAACATCGAAATTTACATGGAACTTCATGAAATAACAACAAAGTAGACATTTTTCGCTGTTCCGTGCTTTGATAACCTTTTTTTCTTTTTGTCAGCTCATAATATCTTAAACCTTTTTTTCTTTCTGTCAGCTCATAATATCTTAATTCATTCGAAATCGGCCAAAGAACAACGAAATTTACATGGAACTTCATCAAATAACAACAAAGTACACATTTTTCGCTGTTCCGTGCTTTGATAACCTTTTTTTCTTTCTGTCAGCTCATAATATCTTAATTCATTCGAAATCGGTCAAAGAACAACGAAATTAACATGAAACTTCATCAAATAACAACAAAGTAGACATTTTTCGCTGTTCCGTGCTTTGATAACCTTTTTTTCTTTCTGTCAGCTCATAATATCTTAATTCATTCGAAATCGGTCAAAGAACAACGAAATTTACATGGAACTTCATGAAATAACAACAAAGTAGACATTTTTCGCTGTTCCGTGTTTCGATAACCGTTTTTCTTTCTGTGTCAGCTTCAAAATATCTTAATTCATTCGAATTCGTTCAAAGAACAACGAAATTAACGTGGAATTTCATCAAATAACAACAAAGTAGACATTTTTCGCTGTTCCGTGCTTTGATAACCTTTTTTCCTTTCTGTCATCAAATAACAACAAAGTAGACATTTTTCGCTGTTCCGTGTTTTGATAACCGTTTTTCTTTCTGTGTCAGCTTCAAAATATCTTAATTCATTCGAATTCGTTCAAAGAACAACGAAATTAACATGAAACTTCATCAAATAACAACAAAGTAGACATTTTTCGCTGTTCCGTGCTTTGATAACCTTTTTTTCTTTCTGTCAGCTCATAATATCTTTATTCATTCGAAATCGGTCAAAGAACAACGAAATTTACATGGAACTTCATGAAATAACAACAAAGTAGACATTTTTCGCTGTTCCGTGTTTCGATAACCGTTTTTCTTTCTGTGTCAGCTTCAAAATATCTTAGTTCATTCGAATTCGTTCAAAGAACAACGAAATTAACGTGGAGTTTCATCAAATAACAACAAAGTAGACATTTTTCGCTGTTCCGTGCTTTGATAACCTTTTTTCCTTTCTGTCAGCTCATAATATCTTAATTCATTCGAAATCGGTCAAAGAACAACGAAATTAACATGAAACTTCATCAAATAACAACAAAGTAGACATTTTTCGCTGTTCCGTGCTTTGATAACCTTTTTTTCTTTCTGTCAGCTCATAATATCTTAATTCATTCGAAATCGTTCAAAGAACAACGAAATTTACATGGAACTTCATCAAACAACAACAAAGTACACATTTTTCGCTGTTCCGTGCTTTGATAACCTTTTTTTCTTTCTGTCAGCTCATAATATCTTAATTCATTCGAAATCGGTCAAAGAACAACGAAATTAACATGAAACTTCATCAAATAACAACAAAGTAGACATTTTTCGCTGTTCCGTGCTTTGATAACCTTTTTTTCTTTCTGTCAGCTCATAATATCTTAATTCATTCGAAATCGGTCAAAGAACAACGAAATTTACATGGAACTTCATGAAATAACAACAAAGTAGACATTTTTCGCTGTTCCGTGTTTCGATAACCGTTTTTCTTTCTGTGTCAGCTTCAAAATATCTTAATTCATTCGAATTCGTTCAAAGAACAACGAAATTAACGTGGAATTTCATCAAATAACAACAAAGTAGACATTTTTCGCTGTTCCGTGCTTTGATAACCTTTTTTCCTTTCTGTCAGCTCATAATATCTTAATTCATTCGAAATCGGTCAAAGAACAACGAAATTAACATGAAACTTCATCAAAAAACAACAAAGTAGACATTTTTCGCTGTTCCGTGCTTTGATAACCTTTTTTTCTTTCTGTCAGCTCATAATATCTTAATTCATTCGAAATCGGCCAAAGAACAACGAAATTTACATGGAACTTCATCAAATAACAACAAAGTACACATTTTTCGCTGTTCCGTGCTTTGATAACCTTTTTTCTTTCTGTCAGCTCATAATATCTTAATTCATTCGAAATCGGTCAAAGAACAACGAAATTAACATGAAACTTCATCAAATAACAACAAAGTAGACATTTTTCGCTGTTCCGTGCTTTGATAACCTTTTTTCCTTTCTGTCAGCTCATAATATCTTAATTCATTCGAAATCGGTCAAAGAACAACGAAATTAACATGAAACTTCATCAAATAACAACAAAGTAGACATTTTTCGCTGTTCCGTGCTTTGATAACCTTTTTTTCTTTCTGTCAGCTCATAATATCTTAATTCATTCGAAATCGTTCAAAGAACAACGAAATTTACATGGAACTTCATCAAACAACAACAAAGTACACATTTTTCGCTGTTCCGTGCTTTGATAACCTTTTTTTCTTTCTGTCAGCTCATAATATCTTAATTCATTCGAAATCGGTCAAAGAACAACGAAATTAACATGAAACTTCATCAAATAACAACAAAGTAGACATTTTTCGCTGTTCCGTGCTTTGATAACCTTTTTTTCTTTCTGTCAGCTCATAATATCTTAATTCATTCGAAATCGGTCAAAGAACAACGAAATTTACATGGAACTTCATGAAATAACAACAAAGTAGACATTTTTCGCTGTTCCGTGTTTCGATAACCGTTTTTCTTTCTGTGTCAGCTTCAAAATATCTTAATTCATTCGAATTCGTTCAAAGAACAACGAAATTAACGTGGAATTTCATCAAATAACAACAAAGTAGACATTTTTCGCTGTTCCGTGCTTTGATAACCTTTTTTCCTTTCTGTCAGCTCATAATATCTTAATTCATTCGAAATCGGTCAAAGAACAACGAAATTAACATGAAACTTCATCAAAAAACAACAAAGTAGACATTTTTCGCTGTTCCGTGCTTTGATAACCTTTTTTTCTTTTTGTCAGCTCATAATATCTTAATTCATTCGAAATCGGCCAAAGAACAACGAAATTTACATGGAACTTCATCAAATAACAACAAAGTACACATTTTTCGCTGTTCCGTGCTTTGATAACCTTTTTTCTTTCTGTCAGCTCATAATATCTTAATTCATTCGAAATCGGTCAAAGAACAACGAAATTAACATGAAACTTCATCAAATAACAACAAAGTAGACATTTTTCGCTGTTCCGTGCTTTGATAACCTTTTTTTCTTTCTGTCAGCTCATAATATCTTAATTCATTCGAAATCGTTCAAAGAACAACGAAATTTACATGGAACTTCATCAAACAACAACAAAGTACACATTTTTCGCTGTTCCGTGCTTTGATAACCTTTTTTTCTTTTTGTCAGCTCATAATATCTTAATTCATTCGAATTCGGTAAAGGAACAGCGAAATTTACATGGAACTTCATGAAATAACAACAAAGTAGACATTTTTCGCTGTTCCGTGCTTTGATAACCTTTTTTTCTTTCTGTCAGCTCATAATATCTTAAACCTTTTTTTCTTTCTGTCAGCTCATAATATCTTAATTCATTCGAAATCGGCCAAAGAACAACGAAATTTACATGGAACTTCATCAAATAACAACAAAGTACACATTTTTCGCTGTTCCGTGCTTTGATAACCTTTTTTTCTTTCTGTCAGCTCATAATATCTTAATTCATTCGAAATCGGTCAAAGAACAACGAAATTAACATGAAACTTCATCAAATAACAACAAAGTAGACATTTTTCGCTGTTCCGTGCTTTGATAACCTTTTTTTCTTTCTGTCAGCTCATAATATCTTAATTCATTCGAAATCGGTCAAAGAACAACGAAATTTACATGGAACTTCATGAAATAACAACAAAGTAGACATTTTTCGCTGTTCCGTGTTTCGATAACCGTTTTTCTTTCTGTGTCAGCTTCAAAATATCTTAATTCATTCGAATTCGTTCAAAGAACAACGAAATTAACGTGGAATTTCATCAAATAACAACAAAGTAGACATTTTTCGCTGTTCCGTGCTTTGATAACCTTTTTTCCTTTAACAACAAAGTAGACATTTTTCGCTGTTCCGTGTTTTGATAACCGTTTTTCTTTCTGTGTCAGCTTCAAAATATCTTAATTCATTCGAATTCGTTCAAAGAACAACGAAATTAACATGAAACTTCATCAAATAACAACAAAGTAGACATTTTTCGCTGTTCCGTGCTTTGATAACCTTTTTTTCTTTCTGTCAGCTCATAATATCTTTATTCATTCGAAATCGGTCAAAGAACAACGAAATTTACATGGAACTTCATGAAATAACAACAAAGTAGACATTTTTCGCTGTTCCGTGTTTCGATAACCGTTTTTCTTTCTGTGTCAGCTTCAAAATATCTTAGTTCATTCGAATTCGTTGAAAGAACAACGAAATTAACGTGGAGTTTCATCAAATAACAACAAAGTAGACATTTTTCGCTGTTCCGTGCTTTGATAACCTTTTTTCCTTTCTGTCAGCTCATAATATCTTAATTCATTCGAAATCGGTCAAAGAACAACGAAATTAACATGAAACTTCATCAAATAACAACAAAGTAGACATTTTTCGCTGTTCCGTGCTTTGATAACCTTTTTTTCTTTCTGTCAGCTCATAATATCTTAATTCATTCGAAATCGTTCAAAGAACAACGAAATTTACATGGAACTTCATCAAACAACAACAAAGTACACATTTTTCGCTGTTCCGTGCTTTGATAACCTTTTTTTCTTTCTGTCAGCTCATAATATCTTAATTCATTCGAAATCGGTCAAAGAACAACGAAATTAACATGAAACTTCATCAAATAACAACAAAGTAGACATTTTTCGCTGTTCCGTGCTTTGATAACCTTTTTTTCTTTCTGTCAGCTCATAATATCTTAATTCATTCGAAATCGGTCAAAGAACAACGAAATTTACATGGAACTTCATGAAATAACAACAAAGTAGACATTTTTCGCTGTTCCGTGTTTCGATAACCGTTTTTCTTTCTGTGTCAGCTTCAAAATATCTTAATTCATTCGAATTCGTTCAAAGAACAACGAAATTAACGTGGAATTTCATCAAATAACAACAAAGTAGACATTTTTCGCTGTTCCGTGCTTTGATAACCTTTTTTCCTTTCTGTCAGCTCATAATATCTTAATTCATTCGAAATCGGTCAAAGAACAACGAAATTAACATGAAACTTCATCAAAAAACAACAAAGTAGACATTTTTCGCTGTTCCGTGCTTTGATAACCTTTTTTTCTTTTTGTCAGCTCATAATATCTTAATTCATTCGAAATCGGCCAAAGAACAACGAAATTTACATGGAACTTCATCAAATAACAACAAAGTACACATTTTTCGCTGTTCCGTGCTTTGATAACCTTTTTTCTTTCTGTCAGCTCATAATATCTTAATTCATTCGAAATCGGTCAAAGAACAACGAAATTAACATGAAACTTCATCAAATAACAACAAAGTAGACATTTTTCGCTGTTCCGTGCTTTGATAACCTTTTTTTCTTTCTGTCAGCTCATAATATCTTAATTCATTCGAAATCGGTCAAAGAACAACGAAATTTACATGGAACTTCATGAAATAACAACAAAGTAGACATTTTTCGCTGTTCCGTGTTTCGATAACCGTTTTTCTTTCTGTGTCAGCTTCAAAATATCTTAATTCATTCGAATTCGTTCAAAGAACAACGAAATTAACGTGGAATTTCATCAAATAACAACAAAGTAGACATTTTTCGCTGTTCCGTGCTTTGATAACCTTTTTTCCTTTCTGTCAGCTCATAATATCTTAATTCATTCGAAATCGGTCAAAGAACAACGAAATTAACATGAAAATTCATCAAATAACAACAAAGTAGACATTTTTCGCTGTTCCGTGCTTTGATAACCTTTTTTTCTTTCTGTCAGCTCATAATATCTTAATTCATTCGAAATCGGTCAAAGAACAACGAAATTTACATGGAACTTCATGAAATAACAACAAAGTAGACATTTTTCGCTGTTCCGTGTTTCGATAACCCTTTTTCTTTCTGTGTCAGCTTCAAAATATCTTAATTCATTCGAATTCGTTCAAAGAACAACGAAATTAACGTGGATTTTCATCAAATAACAACAAAGTAGACATTTTTCGCTGTTCCGTGCTTTGATAACCTTTTTTCCTTTCTGTCAGCTCATAATATCTTAATTCATTCGAAATCGGTCAAAGAACAACGAAATTAACATGAAACTTCATCAAATAACAACAAAGTAGACATTTTTCGCTGTTCCGTGCTTTGATAACCTTTTTTTCTTTCTGTCAGCTCATAATATCTTAATTCATTCGAAATCGTTCAAAGAACAACGAAATTTACATGGAACTTCATCAAACAACAACAAAGTACACATTTTTCGCTGTTCCGTGCTTTGATAACCTTTTTTTCTTTCTGTCAGCTCATAATATCTTAATTCATTCGAAATCGGTCAAAGAACAACGAAATTAACATGAAACTTCATCAAATAACAACAAAGTAGACATTTTTCGCTGTTCCGTGCTTTGATAACCTTTTTTTCTTTCTGTCAGCTCATAATATCTTAATTCATTCGAAATCGGTCAAAGAACAACGAAATTTACATGGAACTTCATGTAATAACAACAAAGTAGACATTTTTCGCTGTTCCGTGTTTCGATAACCGTTTTTCTTTCTGTGTCAGCTTCAAAATATCTTAATTCATTCGAAATCGGTCAAAGAACAACGAAATTAACATGAAACTTCATCAAATAACAACAAAGTAGACATTTTTCGCTGTTCCGTGCTTTGATAACCTTTTTTTCTTTCTGTCAGCTCATAATATCTTAATTCATTCGAAATCGTTCAAAGAACAACGAAATTTACATGGAACTTCATCAAACAACAACAAAGTACACATTTTTCGCTGTTCCGTGCTTTGATAACCTTTTTTTCTTTTTGTCAGCTCATAATATCTTGATTCATTCGAAATCGGTCAAAGAACAACGAAATTTACATGGAACTTCATGAAATAACAACAAAGTAGACATTTTTCGCTGTTCCGTGCTTTGATAACCTTTTTTTCTTTTTGTCAGCTCATAATATCTTAATTCATTCGAAATCGGTCAAAGAACAACGAAATTTACATGGAACTTGATGAAATAACAACAAAGTAGACATTTTTCGCTGTTCCGTGTTTTGATAACCTTTTTTCTTTCTGTGTCAGCTTCAAAATATCTTAATTCATTCGAATTCGTTCAAAGAACAACGAAATTAACGTGGAATTTCATCAAATAACAACAAAGTAGACATTTTTCGCTGTTCCGTGCTTTGATAACCTTTTTTTCTTTCTGTCAGCTCATAATATCTTAATTCATTCGAAATCGGTCAAAGAACAACGAAATTAACATGAAACTTCATCAAATAACAACAAAGTAGACATTTTTCGCTGTTCCGTGCTTTGATAATCTTTTTTTCTTTCTGTCAGCTCATAATATCTTAATTCATTCGAAATCGGCCAAAGAACAACGAAATTTACATGGAACTTCATCAAATAACAACAAAGTACACATTTTTCGCTGTTCCGTGCTTTGATAACCTTTTTTTTCTTTCTGTCAGCTCATAATATCTTAATTCATTCGAAATCGGTCAAAGAACAACGAAATTAACATGAAACTTCATCAAATAACAACAAAGTAGACATTTTTCGCTGTTCCGTGCTTTGATAACCTTTTTTTCTTTCTGTCAGCTCATAATATCTTAATTCATTCGAAATCGGTCAAAGAACAACGAAATTTACATGGAACTTCATGAAATAACAACAAAGTAGACATTTTTCGCTGTTCCGTGTTTCGATAACCGTTTTTCTTTCTGTGTCAGATTCAAAATATCTTAATTCACTCGAATTCGTTCAAAGAACAACGAAATTAACGTGGAATTTCATCAAATAACAACAAAGTAGACATTTTTCGCTGTTCCGTGCTTTGATAACCTTTTTTCCTTTCTGTCAGCTCATAATATCTTAATTCATTCGAAATCGGTCAAAGAACAACGAAATTAACATGAAACTTCATCAAATAACAACAAAGTAGACATTTATCGCTGTTCCGTGCTTTGATAACCTTTTTTTCTTTCTGTCAGCTCATAATATCTTAATTCATTCGAAATCGGTCAAAGAACAACGAAATTTACATGGAACTTCATGAAATAACAACAAAGTAGACATTTTTCGCTGTTCCGTGTTTCGATAACCGTTTTTTCTTTCTGTGTCAGCTTCAAAATATCTTAATTCATTCGAATTCGTTCAAAGAACAACGAAATTAACGTGGAATTTCATCAAATAACAACAAAGTAGACATTTTTCGCTGTTCCGTGCTTTGATAACCTTTTTTCCTTTCTGTTAGCTCATAATATCTTAATTCATTCGAAATCGGTCAAAGAACAACGAAATTAACATGAAACTTCATCAAATAACAACAAAGTAGACATTTTTCGCTGTTCCGTGCTTTGATAACCTTTTTTTCTTTCTGTCAGCTCATAATATCTTAATTCATTCGAAATCGTTCAAAGAACAACGAAATTTACATGGAACTTCATCAAACAACAACAAAGTACACATTTTTCGCTGTTCCGTGCTTTGATAACCTTTTTCTCTTTCTGTCAGCTCATAATATCTTAATTCATTCGAAATCGGTCAAAGAACAACGAAATTAACATGAAACTTCATCAAATAACAACAAAGTAGACATTTTTCGCTGTTCCGTGCTTTGATAACCTTTTTTTCTTTCTGTCAGCTCATAATATCTTAATTCATTCGAAATCGGTCAAAGAACAACGAAATTTACATGGAACTTCATGAAATAACAACAAAGTAGACATTTTTCGCTGTTCCGTGTTTCGATAACCGTTTTTCTTTCTGTGTCAGCTTCAAAATATCTTAATTCATTCGAATTCGTTCAAAGAACAACGAAATTAACGTGGAATTTCATCAAATAACAACAAAGTAGACATTTTTCGCTGTTCCGTGCTTTGATAACGTTTTTTCCTTTCTGTCAGCTCATAATATTTTAATTCATTCGAAATCGGTCAAAGAACAACGAAATTAACATGAAACTTCATCAAATAACAACAAAGTAGACATTTTTCGCTGTTCCGTGCTTTGATAACCTTTTTTTCTTTCTGTCAGCTCATAATATCTTAATTCATTCGAAATCGTTCAAAGAACAACGAAATTTACATGGAACTTCATCAAACAACAACAAAGTACACATTTTTCGCTGTTCCGTGCTTTGATAACCTTTATTTCTTTTTGTCAGCTCATAATATCTTAATTCATTCGAAATCGGTCAAAGAACAACGAAATTTACATGGAACTTCATGAAATAACAACAAAGTAGACATTTTTCGCTGCTCCGTGCTTTGATAACCTTTTTTTCTTTTTGTCAGCTCATAATATCTTAATTCATTCGAAATCGGTCAAAGAACAACGAAATTTACATGGAACTTCATGAAATAACAACAAAGTAGACATTTTTCGCTGTTCCGTGTTTTGATAACCTTTTTTCTTTCTGTGTCAGCTTCAAAATATCTTAATTCATTCGAATTCGTTCAAAGAACAACGAAATTAACGTGGAATTTCATCAAATACCAACAAAGTAGACATTTTTCGCTGTTCCGTGCTTTGATAACCTTTTTTTCTTTCTGTCAGCTCATAATATCTTAATTCATTCGAAATCGGTCAAAGAACAACGAAATTAACATGAAACTTCATCAAATAACAACAAAGTAGACATTTTTCGCTGTTCCGTGCTTTGATAATCTTTTTTTCTTTCTGTCAGCTCATAATATCTTAATTCATTCGAAATCGGCCAAAGAACAACGAAATTTACATGGAACTTCATCAAATAACAACAAAGTACACATTTTTCGCTGTTCCGTGCTTTGATAACCTTTTTTTCTTTCTGTCAGCTCATAATATCTTAATTCATTCGAAATCGGTCAAAGAACAACGAAATTAACATGAAACTTCATCAAATAACAACAAAGTAGACATTTTTCGCTGTTCCGTGCTTTGATAACCTTTTTTTCTTTCTGTCAGCTCATAATATCTTAATTCATTCGAAATCGGTCAAAGAACAACGAAATTTACATGGAACTTCATGAAATGACAACAAAGTAGACATTTTTCGCTGTTCCGTGTTTCGATAACCGTTTTTCTTTCTGTGTCAGCTTCAAAATATCTCAATTCATTCGAATTCGTTCAAAGAACAACGAAATTAACGTGGAATTTCATCAAATAACAACAAAGTAGACATTTTTCGCTGTTCCGTGCTTTGATAACCTTTTTTCCTTTCTGTCAGCTCATAATATCTTAATTCATTCGAAATCGGTCAAAGAACAACGAAATTTACATGGAACTTCATGAAATAACAACAAAGTAGACATTTTTCGCTGTTCCGTGTTTCGATAACCGTTTTTCTTTCTGTGTCAGCTTCAAAATATCTTAATTCATTCGAATTCGTTCAAAGAACAACGAAATTAACGTGGAATTTCATCAAATAACAACAAAGTAGACATTTTTCGCTGTTCCGTGCTTTGATAACCTTTTTTCCCTTCTGTCAGCTCATAATATCTTAATTCATTCGAAATCGGTCAAAGAACAACGAAATTAACATGAAACTTCATCAAATAACAACAAAGTAGACATTTTTCGCTGTTCCGTGCTTTGATAACCTTTTTTTCTTTCTGTCAGCTCATAATATCTTAATTCATTCGAAATCGTTCAAAGAACAACGAAATTTACATGGAACTTCATCAAACAACAACAAAGTACACATTTTTCGCTGTTCCGTGCTTTGATAACCTTTTTTTCTTTTTGTCAGCTCATAATATCTTAATTCATTCGAAATCGGTCAAAGAACAACGAAATTTACATGGAACTTCATGAAATAACAACAAAGTAGACATTTTTCGCTGTTACGTGCTTTGATAACCTTTTTTTCTTTTTGTCAGCTCATAATATCTTAATTCATTCGAAATCGGTCAAAGAACAACGAAATTTACATGGAACTTCATGAAATAACAACAAAGTAGACATTTTTCGCTGTTCCGTGTTTTGATAACCTTTTTTCTTTCTGTGTCAGCTTCAAAATATCTTAATTCATTCGAATTCGTTCAAAGAACAACGAAATTAACGTGGAATTTCATCAAATAACAACAAAGTAGACATTTTTCGCTGTTCCGTGCTTTGATAACCTTTTTTTCTTTCTGTCAGCTCATAATATCTTAATTCATTCGAAATCGGTCAAAGAACAACGAAATTAACATGAAACTTCATCAAATAACAACAAAGTAGACATTTTTCGCTGTTCCGTGCTTTGATAATCTTTTTTTCTTTCTGTCAGCTCATAATATCTTAATTCATTCGAAATCGGCCAAAGAACAACGAAATTTACATGGAACTTCATCAAATAACAACAAAGTACACATTTTTCGCTGTTCCGTGCTTTGATAACCTTTTTTTCTTTCTGTCAGCTCATAATATCTTAATTCATTCGAAATCGGTCAAAGAACAACGAAATTAACATGAAACTTCATCAAATAACAACAAAGTAGACATTTTTCGCTGTTCCGTGCTTTGATAACCTTTTTTTCTTTCTGTCAGCTCATAATATCTTAATTCATTCGAAATCGGTCAAAGAACAACGAAATTTACATGGAACTTCATGAAATAACAACAAAGTAGACATTTTTCGCTGTTCCGTGTTTCGATAACCGTTTTTCTTTCTGTGTCAGCTTCAAAATATCTTAATTCACTCGAATTCGTTCAAAGAACAACGAAATTAACGTGGAATTTCATCAAATAATAACAAAGTAGACATTTTTCGCTGTTCCGTGCTTTGATAACCTTTTTTCCTTTCTGTCAGCTCATAATATCTTAATTCATTCGAAATCGGTCAAAGAACAACGAAATTAACATGAAACTTCATCAAATAACAACAAAGTAGACATTTTTCGCTGTTCCGTGCTTTGATAACCTTTTTTTCTTTCTGTCAGCTCATAATATCTTAATTCATTCGAAATCGGTCAAAGAACAACGAAATTTACATGGAACTTCATGAAATAACAACAAAGTAGACATTTTTCGCTGTTCCTTGTTTCGATAACCGTTTTTCTTTCTGTGTCAGCTTCAAAATATCTTAATTCATTCGAATTCGTTCAAAGAACAACGAAATTAACGTGGAATTTCATCAAATAACAACAAAGTAGACATTTTTCGCTGTTCCGTGCTTTGATAACCTTTTTTCCTTTCTGTCAGCTCATAATATCTTAATTCATTCGAAATCGGTCAAAGAACAACGAAATTAACATGAAACTTCATCAAATAACATATCTTAATTCATTCGAAATCGTTCAAAGAACAACGAAATTTACATGGAACTTCATCAAACAACAACAAAGTACACATTTTTCGCTGTTCCGTGCTTTGATAACCTTTTTCTCTTTCTGTCAGCTCATAATATCTTAATTCATTCGAAATCGGTCAAAGAACAACGAAATTAACATGAAACTTCATCAAATAACAACAAAGTAGACATTTTTCGCTGTTCCGTGCTTTGATAACCTTTTTTTCTTTCTGTCAGCTCATAATATCTTAATTCATTCGAAATCGGTCAAAGAACAACGAAATTAACATGAAACTTCATCAAATAACAACAAAGTAGACATTTTTCGCTGTTCCGTGCTTTGATAACCTTTTTTTCTTTCTGTCAGTTCATAATATCTTAATTCATTCGAAATCGTTCAAAGAACAACGAAATTTACATGGAACTTCATCAAACAACAACAAAGTACACATTTTTCGTTGTTCCGTGCTTTGATAACCTTTTTTTCTTTCTGTCAGCTCATAATATCTTAATTCATTCGAAATCGGTCAAAGAACAACGAAATTAACATGAAACTTCATCAAATAACAACAAAGTAGACATTTTTCGCTGTTCCGTGCTTTGATAACCTTTTTTCTTTCTGTCAGCTCATAATATCTTAATTCGTTCGAAATCGGTCAAAGAACAACGAAATTTACATGGAACTTCATGAAATGACAACAAAGTAGACATTTTTCGCTGTTCCGTGTTTCGATAACCGTTTTTCTTTCTGTGTCAGCTTCAAAATATCTTAATTCATTCGAATTCGTTCAAAGAACAACGAAATTAACGTGGAATTTCATCAAATAACAACAAAGTAGACATTTTTCGCTGTTCCGTGCTTTGATAACCTTTTTTCCTTTCTGTCAGCTCATAATATCTTAATTCATTCGAAATCGGTCAAAGAACAACGAAATTAACATGAAACTTCATCAAATAACAACAAAGTAGACATTTTTCGCTGTTCCGTGCTTTGATAACCTTTTTTTCTTTCTGTCAGCTCATAATATCTTAATTCATTCGAAATCGGTCAAAGAACAACGAAATGTACATGGAACTTCATGAAATAACAACAAAGTAGACATTTTTCGCTGTTCCGTGTTTCGATAACCGTTTTTCTTTCTGTGTCAGCTTCAAAATATCTTAATTCATTCGAATTCGTTCAAAGAACAACGAAATTAACGTGGAATTTCATCAAATAACAACAAAGTAGACATTTTTCGCTGTTCCGTGCTTTGATAACCTTTTTTCCTTTCTGTCAGCTCATAATATCTTAATTCATTCGAAATCGGTCAAAGAACAACGAAATTAACATGAAACTTCATCAAATAACAACAAAGTAGACATTTTTCGCTGTTCCGTGCTTTGATAACCTTTTTTTCTTTCTGTCAGCTCATATCTTAATTCATTCGAAATCGTTCAAAGAACAACGAAATTTACATGGAACTTCATCAAACAACAACAAAGTACACATTTTTCGCTGTTCCGTGCTTTGATAACCTTTTTTTCTTTCTGTCAGCTCATAATATCTTAATTCATTCGAAATCGGTCAAAGAACAACGAAATTTACATGGAACTTCATCAAACAACAACAAAGTACACATTTTTCGCTGTTCCGTGCTTTGATAACCTTTTTTTCTTTCTGTCAGCTCATAATATCTTAATTCATTCGAAATCGGTCAAAGAACAACGAAATTTACATGGAACTTCATCAAATAACAACAAAGTAGACATTTTTCGCTGTTCCGTGCTTTGATAACCTTTTTTTCTTTCTGTTAGCTCATAATATCTTAATTCATTCGAAATCGTTCAAAGAACAACGAAATTAACATGGAATTTCATCAAATAACAACAAAGTGGACATTTTTCGCTGTTCCGTGTTTTGATAACCTTTTTTCTTTCTGTGTCAGCTTCCAAATATCTTAATTCATTCGAATTCGTTCAAAGAACAAGGAAATTTACATGGAACTTCATCAAATAACAACAAAGTAGACATTTTTCGCTGTTCCGTGCTTTGATAACCTTTTTTTCTTTCTGTCAGCTCATAATATCTTAATTCATTCGAAATCGGCCAAAGAACAACGAAATTTACATGGAACTTCATCAAACAACAACAATGTAGACATTTTTCGCTGTTCCGTGTTTCGATAACCGTTTTTCTTTCTGTGTCAGCTTCAAAATATCTTAATTCATTCGAATTCGTTCAAAGAACAACGAAATTAACGTGGAATTTCATCAAATAACAACAAAGTAGACATTTTTCGCTGTTCCGTGCTTTGATAACCTTTTTTTCTTTTTGTCAGCTCATAATATCTTAATTCATTCGAAATCGGTCAAAGAACAACGAAATTTACATGGAACTTCATGAAATAACAACAAAGTAGACATTTTTCGCTGTTCCGTGTTTTGATAACCTTTTTTCTTTCTGTGTCAGCTTCAAAATATCTTAATTCATTCGAATTCGTTCAAAGAACAACGAAATTAACGTGGAATTTCATCAAATAACAACAAAGTAGACATTTTTCGCTGTTCCGTGCTTTGTTAACCTTTTTTTCTTTCTGTCAGCTCATAATATCTTAATTCATTCGAAATCGGTCAAAGAACAACGAAATTAACATGAAACTTCATCAAATAACAACAAAGTAGACATTTTTCGCTGTTCCGTGCTTTGATAATCTTTTTTTCTTTCTGTCAGCTCATAATATCTTAATTCATTCGAAATCGGCCAAAGAACAACGAAATTTACATGGAACTTCATCAAATAACAACAAAGTACACATTTTTCGCTGTTCCGTGCTTTGATAACCTTTTTTTCTTTCTGTCAGCTCATAATATCTTAATTCATTCGAAATCGGTCAAAGAACAACGAAATTAACATGAAACTTCATCAAATAACAACAAAGTAGACATTTTTCGCTGTTCCGTGCTTTGATAACCTTTTTTTCTTTCTGTCAGCTCATAATATCTTAATTCATTATGAAATAACAACAAAGTAGACATTTTTCGCTGTTCCGTGTTTCGATAACCGTTTTTCTTTCTGTGTCAGCTTCAAAATATCTTAATTCATTCGAATTCGTTGAAAGAACAACGAAATTAACGTGGAATTTCATCAAATAACAACAAAGTAGACATTTTTCGCTGTTCCGTGCTTTGATAACCTTTTTTCCTTTCTGTCAGCTCATAATATCTTAATTCATTCGAAATCGGTCAAAGAACAACGAAATTTACATGGAACTTCATGAAATAACAACAAAGTAGACATTTTTAGCTGTTCCGTGTTTTGATAACCTTTTTTCTTTCTGTGTCAGCTTCAAAATATCTTAATTCATTCGAATTCGTTCAAAGAACAACGAAATTAACGTGGAATTTCATCAAATAACAACAAAGTAGACATTTTTCGCTGTTCCGTGCTTTGATAACCTTTTTTTCTTTCTGTCAGCTCATAATATTATAATTCATTCGAATTCGTTCAAAGAACAACGAAATTAACGTGGAATTTCATCAAATAACAACAAAGTAGACATTTTTCGCTGTTCCGTGCTTTGATAACCTTTTTTTCTTTCTGTCAGCTCATAATATCTTAATTCATTCGAAATTGGTCAAAGAACAACGAAATTAACATGAAACTTCATCAAATAACAACAAAGTAGACATTTTTCGCTGTTCCGTGCTTTGATAATCTTTTTTTCTTTCTGTCAGCTCATAATATCTTAATTCATTCGAAATCGGCCAAAGAACAACGAAATTTACATGGAACTTCATCAAATAACAACAAAGTACACATTTTTCGCTGTTCCGTGCTTTGATAACCTTTTTTTCTTTCTGTCAGCTCATAATATCTTAATTCATTCGAAATCGGTCAAAGAACAACGAAATTTACATGGAACTTCATGAAATAACAACAAAGTAGACATTTTTCGCTGTTCCGTGTTTTGATAACCTTTTTTCTTTCTGTGTCAGCTTCAAAATATCTTTATTCATTCGAATTCGTTCAAAGAACAACGAAATTAACGTGGAATTTCATCAAATAACAACAAAGTAGACATTTTTCGCTGTTCCGTGCTTTGATAACCTTTTTTTCTTTCTGTCAGCTCATAATATCTTAATTCATTCGAAATCGGTCAAAGAACAACGAAATTAACATGAAACTTCATCAAATAACAACAAAGTAGACATTTTTCGCTGTTCCGTGCTTTGATAATCTTTTTTTCTTTCTGTCAGCTCATAATATCTTAATTCATTCGAAATCGGCCAAAGAACAACGAAATTTACATGGAACTTCATCAAATAACAACAAAGTACACATTTTTCGCTGTTCCGTGCTTTGATAACCTTTTTTTCTTTCTGTCAGCTCATAATATCTTAATTCATTCGAAATCGGTCAAAGAACAACGAAATTAACATGAAACTTCATCAAATAACAACAAAGTAGACATTTTTCGCTGTTCCGTGCTTTGATAACCTTTTTTTCTTTCTGTCAGCTCATAATATCTTAATTCATTCGAAATCGGTCAAAGAACAACGAAATTTACATGGAACTTCATGAAATAACAACAAAGTAGACATTTTTCGCTATTCCGTGTTTCGATAACCGTTTTTCTTTCTGTGTCAGCTTCAAAATATCTTAATTCATTCGAAATCGGTCAAAGAACAACGAAATTAACATGAAACTTCATCAAATAACAACAAAGTACACATTTTTCGCTGTTCCGTGCTTTGATAACCTTTTTTCCTTTCTGTCAGCTCATAATATCTTAATTCATTTCAATTTACATGGAACTTCATGAAATAACAACGAAGTAGACATTTTTCGCTGTTCCGTGCTTTGATAACCTTTTTTTCTTTTTGTCAGCTCATAATATCTTAATTCATTCGAAATCGGTCAAAGAACAACGAAATTTACATGGAACTTCATGAAATAACAACAAAGTAGACATTTTTCGCTGTTCCGTGTTTTGATAACCTTTTTTCTTTCTGTGTCAGCTTCAAAATATCTTAATTCATTCGAATTCGTTCAAAGAACAACGAAATTAACGTTGAATTTCATCAAATAACAACAAAGTAGACATTTTTCGCTGTTCCGTGCTTTGATAACCTTTTTTTCTTTCTGTCAGCTCATAATATCTTAATTCATTCGAAATCGGTCAAAGAACAACGAAATTAACATGAAACTTCATCAAATAACAACAAAGTAGACATTTTTCGCTGTTCCGTGCTTTGATAATCTTTTTTTCTTTCTGTCAGCTCATAATATCTTAATTCATTCGAAATCGGCCAAAGAACAACGAAATTTACATGGAACTTCATCAAATAACAACAAAGTACACATTTTTCGCTGTTCCGTGCTTTGATAACCTTTTTTTCTTTCTGTCAGCACATAATATCTTAATTCATTCGAAATCGGTCAAAGAACAACGAAATTAACATGAAACTTCATCAAATAACAACAAAGTAGACATTTTTCGCTGTTCCGTGCTTTGATAACCTTTTTTTCTTTCTGTCAGCTCATAATATCTTAATTCATTCGAAATCGGTCAAATAACAACGAAATTTACATGGAACTTCATGAAATAACAACAAAGTAGACATTTTTCGCTGTTCCGTGTTTCGATAATCGTTTTTCTTTCTGTATCAGCTTCAAAATATCTTAATTCATTCGAATTCGTTCAAAGAACAACGAAATTAACGTGGAATTTCATCAAATAACAACAAAGTAGACATTTTTCGCTGTTCCGTGCTTTGATAACCTTTTTTCCTTTCTGTCAGCTCATAATATCTTAATTCATTCGAAATCGGTCAAAGAACAACGAAATTAACATGAAACTTCATCAAATAACAACAAAGTAGACATTTTTCGCTGTTCCGTGCTTTGATAACCTTTTTTTTCTTTCTGTCAGCTCATAATATCTTAATTCATTCGAAATCGGTCAAAGAACAACGAAATTTACATGGAACTTCATGAAATAACAACAAAGTAGACATTTTTCGCTGTTCCGTGTTTCGATTACCGTTTTTCTTTCTGTGTCAGCTTCAAAATATCTTAATTCATTCGAATTCGTTAAAAGAACAACGAAATTAACGTGGAATTTCATCAAATAACAACAAAGTAGACATTTTTCGCTGTTCCGTGCTTTGATAACCTTTTTTCCTTTCTGTCAGCTCATAATATCTTAATTCATTCGAAATCGGTCAAAGAACAACGAAATTAACATGAAACTTCATCAAATAACAACAAAGTAGACATTTTTCGCTGTTCCGTGCTTTGATAATCTTTTTTTCTTTCTGTCAGCTCATAATATCTTAATTCATTCGAAATCGGCCAAAGAACAACGAAATTTACATGGAACTTCATCAAATAACAACAAAGTACACATTTTTCGGTGTTCCGTGCTTTGATAACCTTTTTTTCTTTCTGTCAGCTCATAATATCTTAATTCATTCGAAATCGGTCAAAGAACAACGAAATTAACATGAAACTTCATCAAATAACAACAAAGTAGACATTTTTCGCTGTTCCGTGCTTTGATAACCTTTTTTTCTTTCTGTCAGCTCATAATATCTTAATTCATTCGAAATCGGTCAAAGAACAACGAAATTTACATGGAACTTCATGAAATAACAACAAAGTAGACATTTTTCGCTGTTCCGTGTTTCGATAACCGTTTTTTCTTTCTGTGTCAGCTTCAAAATATCTTAATTCATTCGAATTCGTTCAAAGAACAACGAAATTAACGTGGAATTTCATCAAATAACAACAAAGTAGACATTTTTCGCTGTTCCGTGCTTTGATAACCTTTTTTCCTTTCTGTCAGCTCATAATATCTTAATTCATTCGAAATCGGTCAAAGAACAACGAAATTAACATGAAACTTCATCAAATAACAACAAAGTAGACATTTTTCGCTGTTCCGTGCTTTGATAACCTTTTTTTCTTTCTGTCAGCTCATAATATCTTAATTCATTCGAAATCGGTCAAAGAACAACGAAATTAACATGAAACTTCATCAAATAACAACAAAGTAGACATTTTTCGCTGTTCCGTGCTTTGATAATCTTTTTTTCTTTCTGTCAGCTCATAATATCTTAATTCATTCGAAATCGGCCAAAGAACAACGAAATTTACATGGAACTTCATCAAATAACAACAAAGTACACATTTTTCGCTGTTCCGTGCTTTGATAACCTTTTTTTCTTTCTGTCAGCTCATAATATCTTAATTCATTCGAAATCGGTCAAAGAACAACGAAATTAACATGAAACTTCATCAAATAACAACAAAGTAGACATTTTTCGCTGTTCCGTGCTTTGATAACCTTTTTTTCTTTCTGTCAGCTCATAATATCTTAATTCATTCGAAATCGGTCAAAGAACAACGAAATTTACATGGAACTTCATGAAATAACAACAAAGTAGACATTTTTCGCTGTTCCGTGTTTCGATAACCGTTTTTCTTTCTGTGTCAGCTTCAAAATATCTTAATTCATTCGAATTCGTTCAAAGAACAACGAAATTAACGTGGAATTTCATCAAATAACAACAAAGTAGACATTTTTCGCTGTTCCGTGCTTTGATAACCTTTTTTCCTTTCTGTCAGCTCATAATATGTTAATTCATTCGAAATCGGTCAAAGAACAACGAAATTTACATGGAACTTCATGAAATAACAACAAAGTAGACATTTTTCGCTGTTCCGTGTTTTGATAACCTTTTTTCTTTCTGTGTCAGCTTCAAAATATCTTAATTCATTCGAATTCGTTCAAAGAACAACGAAATTAACGTGGAATTTCATCAAATAACAACAAAGTAGACATTTTTCGCTGTTCCGTGCTTTGATAACCTTTTTTTCTTTCTGTCAGCTCATAATATCTTAATTCATTCGAATTCGTTCAAAGAACAACGAAATTAACGTGGAATTTCATCAAATAACAACAAAGTAGACATTTTTCGATGTTCCGTGCTTTGATAACCTTTTTTTCTTTCTGTCAGCTCATAATATCTTAATTCATTCGAAATCGGTCAAAGAACAACGAAATTAACATGAAACTTCATCAAATAACAACAAAGTAGACATTTTTCGCTGTTCCGTGCTTTGATAATCTTTTTTTCTTTCTGTCAGCTCATAATATCTTAATTCATTCGAAATCGGTCAAAGAACAACGAAATTAACATGAAACTTCATCAAATAACAACAAAGTAGACATTTTTCGCTGTTCCGTGCTTTGATAACCTTTTTTTCTTTCTGTCAGCTCATAATATCTTAATTCATTCGAAATCGGTCAAAGAACAACGAAATTAACATGAAACTTCATCAAATAACAACAAAGTAGACATTTTTCGCTGTTCCGTGCTTTGATAATCTTTTTTTCTTTCTGTCAGCTCACAATATCTTAATTCATTCGAAATCGGCCAAAGAACAACGAAATTTACATGGAACTTCATCAAATAACAACAAAGTACACATTTTTCGCTGTTCCGTGCTTTGATAACCTTTTTTTCTTTCTGTCAGCTCATAATATCTTAATTCATTCGAAATCGGTCAAAGAACAACGAAATTAACATGAAACTTCATCAAATAACAACAAAGTAGACATTTTTCGCTGTTCCGTGCTTTGATAACCTTTTTTTCTTTCTGTCAGCTCATAATATCTTAATTCATTCGAAATCGGTCAAAGAACAACGAAATTAACATGAAACTTCATCAAATAACAACAAAGTAGACATTTTTCGCTGTTCCGTGCTTTGATAATCTTTTTTTCTTTCTGTCAGCTCATAATATCTTAATTCATTCGAAATCGGCCAAAGAACAACGAAATTAACATGAAACTTCATCAAATAACAACAAAGTAGACATTTTTCGCTGTTCCGTGCTTTGATAATCTTTTTTTCTTTCTGTCAGCTCATAATATCTTAATTCATTCGAAATCGGCCAAAGAACAACGAAATTTACATGGAACTTCATCAAATAACAACAAAGTACACATTTTTCGCTGTTCCGTTCTTTGATAACCTTTTTTTCTTTCTGTCAGCTCATAATATCTTAATTCATTCGAAATCGGTCAAAGAACAACGAAATTAACATGAAACTTCATCAAATAACAACAAAGTAGACATTTTTCGCTGTTCCGTGCTTTGATAACCTTTTTTTCTTTCTGTCAGCTCATAATATCTTAATTCATTCGAAATCGGTCAAAGAACAACGAAATTTACATGGAACTTCATGAAATAACAACAAAGTAGACATTTTTCGCTGTTCCGTGTTTCGATAACCGTTTTTCTTTCTGTGTCAGCTTCAAAATATCTTAATTCATTCGAATTCGTTGAAAGAACAACGAAATTAACGTGGAATTTCATCAAATAACAACAAAGTAGACATTTTTCGCTGTTCCGTGCTTTGATAACCTTTTTTCCTTTCTGTCAGCTCATAATATGTTAATTCATTCGAAATCGGTCAAAGAACAACGAAATTTACATGGAACTTCATGAAATAACAACAAAGTAGACATTTTTCGCTGTTCCGTGTTTTGATAACCTTTTTTCTTTCTGTGTCAGCTTCAAAATATCTTAATTCATTCGAATTCGTTCAAAGAACAACGAAATTAACGTGGAATTTCATCAAATAACAACAAAGTAGACATTTTTCGCTGTTCCGTGCTTTGATAACCTTTTTTTCTTTCTGTCAGCTCATAATATCTTAATTCATTCGAATTCGTTCAAAGAACAACGAAATTAACGTGGAATTTCATCAAATAACAACAAAGTAGACATTTTTCGCTGTTCCGTGCTTTGATAACCTTTTTTTCTTTCTGTCAGCTCATAATATCTTAATTCATTCGAAATCGGTCAAAGAACAACGAAATTAACATGAAACTTCATCAAATAACAACAAAGTAGACATTTTTCGCTGTTCCGTGCTTTGATAATCTTTTTTTCTTTCTGTCAGCTCATAATATCTTAATTCATTCGAAATCGGCCAAAGAACAACGAAATTTACATGGAACTTCATCAAATAACAACAAAGTACACATTTTTCGCTGTTCCGTGCTTTGATAACCTTTTTTTCTTTCTGTCAGCTCATAATATCTTAATTCATTCGAAATCGGTCAAAGAACAACGAAATTTACATGGAACTTCATGAAATAACAACAAAGTAGACATTTTTCGCTGTTCCGTGTTTCGATAATCGCTTTTCTTTCTGTATCAGCTTCAAAATATCTTAATTCATTCGAAT
>CAJVCO010000094.1:0-63143 GCA_910595825.1 Philhelius pedissequus
ATGGATTAAAAGGTGGCAGTTCCAAGATCACGAATATATAATTTTTAAGTCGCTGGGGCAAGTAGTTTAGCCGCAAATCGAATTTAAGGGACAGAAAAAGTGTAAAGTTTGATGGGTCTAGGACGCATAGTTTAGCCGGAAAACGCGTTTAAAGATAAAAATGTCCAATTTTTTTAAAATTAGTTTTTCGTGTCATTCGTTACATGGATTAAAAGGTGGCAGTTCCAAGATCACGAATATATAATTTTTAAGTCGCTGGGGCAAGTAGTTTAGCCGCAAATCGAATTTTAAGGGACAGGAAAAGTGTAAAGTTTGATGGGTCTAGGACGCATAGTTTAGCCGGAAAACGCGTTTAAAGATAAAAATGTCCAATTTTTTTAAAATTAGTTTTTCGTGTCATTCGTTACATGGATTAAAAGGTGGCAGTTTCAAGATCACGAATATATAATTTTTAAGTCGCTGGGGCAAGTAGTTTAGCCGCAAATCGAATTTTAAGGGACAGAAAAAGTGTAAAGTTTGATGGGTCTAGGACGCATAGTTTAGCCGGAAAACGCGTTTAAAGATAAAAATGTCCAATTTTTTTAAAATTAGTTTTTCGTGTCATTCGTTACATGGATTAAAAGGTGGCAGTTCCAAGATCACGAATATATAATTTTTAAGTCGCTGGGGCAAGTAGTTTAGCCGCAAATCGAATTTTAAGGGACAGAAAAAGTGTAAAGTTTGATGGGTCTAGGACGCATAGTTTAGCCGGAAAACGCGTTTAAAGATAAAAATGTCCAATTTTTTTAAAATTAGTTTTTCGTGTCATTCGTTACATGGATTAAAAGGTGGCAGTTCCAAGATCACGAATATATAATTTTTAAGTCGCTGGGGCAAGTAGTTTAGCCGCAAATCGAATTTTAAGGGACAGAAAAGTGTAAAGTTGATGGGTCTAGGACGCATAGTTTAGCCGGAAAACGCGTTTAAAGATAAAAATGTCCAATTTTTTTAAAATTAGTTTTTCGTGTCATTCGTTACATGGATTAAAAGGTGGCAGTTTCAAGATCACGAATATATAATTTTTAAGTCGCTGGGGCAAGTAGTTTAGCCGCAAATCGAATTTTAAGGGACAGGAAAAGTGTAAAGTTTGATGGGTCTAGGACGCATAGTTTAGCCGGAAAACGCGTTTAAAGATAAAAATGTCCAATTTTTTTAAAATTAGTTTTTCGTGTCATTCGTTACATGGATTAAAAGGTGGCAGTTCCAAGATCACGAATATATAATTTTTAAGTCGCTGGGGCAAGTAGTTTAGCCGCAAATCGAATTTTAAGGGACAGGAAAAGTGTAAAGTTTGATGGGTCTAGGACGCATAGTTTAGCCGGAAAACGCGTTTAAAGATAAAAATGTCCAATTTTTTTAAAATTAGTTTTTCGTGTCATTCGTTACATGGATTAAAAGGTGGCAGTTCCAAGATCACGAATATATAATTTTTAAGTCGCTGGGGCAAGTAGTTTAGCCGCAAATCGAATTTTAAGGGACAGGAAAAGTGTAAAGTTTGATGGGTCTAGGACGCATAGTTTAGCCGGAAAACGCGTTTAAAGATAAAAATGTCCAATTTTTTTAAAATTAGTTTTTCGTGTCATTCGTTACATGGATTAAAAGGTGGCAGTTCCAAGATCACGAATATATAATTTTTAAGTCGCTGGGGCAAGTAGTTTAGCCGCAAATCGAATTTTAAGGGACAGAAAAAGTGTAAAGTTTGATGGGTCTAGGACGCATAGTTTAGCCGGAAAACGCGTTTAAAGATAAAAATGTCCAATTTTTTTAAAATTAGTTTTTCGTGTCATTCGTTACATGGATTAAAAGGTGGCAGTTCCAAGATCACGAATATATAATTTTTAAGTCGCTGGGGCAAGTAGTTTAGCCGCAAATCGAATTTTAAGGGACAGAAAAAGTGTAAAGTTTGATGGGTCTAGGACGCATAGTTTAGCCGGAAAACGCGTTTAAAGATAAAAATGTCCAATTTTTTTAAAATTAGTTTTTCGTGTCATTCGTTACATGGATTAAAAGGTGGCAGTTCCAAGATCACGAATATATAATTTTTAAGTCGCTGGGGCAAGTAGTTTAGCCGCAAATCGAATTTTAAGGGACAGGAAAAGTGTAAAGTTTGATGGGTCTAGGACGCATAGTTTAGCCGGAAAACGCGTTTAAAGATAAAAATGTCCAATTTTTTTAAAATTAGTTTTTCGTGTCATTCGTTACATGGATTAAAAGGTGGCAGTTCCAAGATCACGAATATATAATTTTTAAGTCGCTGGGGCAAGTAGTTTAGCCGCAAATCGAATTTTAAGGGACAGGAAAAGTGTAAAGTTTGATGGGTCTAGGACGCATAGTTTAGCCGGAAAACGCGTTTAAAGATAAAAAATGTCCAATTTTTTTAAAATTAGTTTTTCGTGTCATTCGTTACATGGATTAAAAGGTGGCAGTTCCAAGATCACGAATATATAATTTTTAAGTCGCTGGGGCAAGTAGTTTAGCCGCAAATCGAATTTTAAGGGACAGGAAAAGTGTAAAGTTTGATGGGTCTAGGACGCATAGTTTAGCCGGAAAACGCGTTTAAAGATAAAAATGTCCAATTTTTTTAAAATTAGTTTTTCGTGTCATTCGTTACATGGATTAAAAGGTGGCAGTTCCAAGATCACGAATATATAATTTTTAAGTCGCTGGGGCAAGTAGTTTAGCCGCAAATCGAATTTTAAGGGACAGAAAAAGTGTAAAGTTTGATGGGTCTAGGACGCATAGTTTAGCCGGAAAACGCGTTTAAAGATAAAAATGTCCAATTTTTTTAAAATTAGTTTTTCGTGTCATTCGTTACATGGATTAAAAGGTGGCAGTTCCAAGATCACGAATATATAATTTTTAAGTCGCTGGGGCAAGTAGTTTAGCCGCAAATCGAATTTTAAGGGACAGAAAAAGTGTAAAGTTTGATGGGTCTAGGACGCATAGTTTAGCCGGAAAACGCGTTTAAAGATAAAAATGTCCAATTTTTTTAAAATTAGTTTTTCGTGTCATTCGTTACATGGATTAAAAGGTGGCAGTTCCAAGATCACGAATATATAATTTTTAAGTCGCTGGGGCAAGTAGTTTAGCCGCAAATCGAATTTTAAGGGACAGGAAAAGTGTAAAGTTTGATGGGTCTAGGACGCATAGTTTAGCCGGAAAACGCGTTTAAAGATAAAAATGTCCAATTTTTTTAAAATTAGTTTTTCGTGTCATTCGTTACATGGATTAAAAGGTGGCAGTTCCAAGATCACGAATATATAATTTTTAAGTCGCTGGGGCAAGTAGTTTAGCCGCAAATCGAATTTTAAGGGACAGAAAAAGTGTAAAGTTTGATGGGTCTAGGACGCATAGTTTAGCCGGAAAACGCGTTTAAAGATAAAAATGTCCAATTTTTTTTAAAATTAGTTTTTCGTGTCATTCGTTACATGGATTAAAAGGTGGCAGTTCCAAGATCACGAATATATAATTTTTAAGTCGCTGGGGCAAGTAGTTTAGCCGCAAATCGAATTTTAAGGGACAGAAAAAGTGTAAAGTTTGATTGGTCTAGGACGCATAGTTTAGCCGGAAAACGCGTTTAAAGATAAAAATGTCCAATTTTTTTAAAATTAGTTTTTCGTGTCATTCGTTACATGGATTAAAAGGTGGCAGTTCCAAGATCACGAATATATAATTTTTAAGTCGCTGGGGCAAGTAGTTTAGCCGCAAATCGAATTTTAAGGGACAGAAAAAGTGTAAAGTTTGATGGGTCTAGGACGCATAGTTTAGCCGGAAAACGCGTTTAAAGATAAAAATGTTCAATTTTTTTTAAAATTAGTTTTTCGTGTCATTCGTTACATGGATTAAAAGGTGGCAGTTCCAAGATCACGAATATATAATTTTTAAGTCGCTGGGGCAAGTAGTTTAGCCGCAAATCGAATTTTAAGGGACAGAAAAAGTGTAAAGTTTGATGGGTCTAGGACGCATAGTTTAGCCGGAAAACGCGTTTAAAGATAAAAATGTCCAATTTTTTTAAAATTAGTTTTTCGTGTCATTCGTTACATGGATTAAAAGGTGGCAGTTCCAAGATCACGAATATATAATTTTTAAGTCGCTGGGGCAAGTAGTTTAGCCGCAAATCGAATTTTAAGGGACAGAAAAAGTGTAAAGTTTGATGGGTCTAGGACGCATAGTTTAGCCGGAAAACGCGTTTAAAGATAAAAATGTCCAATTTTTTTAAAATTAGTTTTTCGTGTCATTCGTTACATGGATTAAAAGGTTGCAGTTCCAAGATCACGAATATATAATTTTTAAGTCGCTGGGGCAAGTAGTTTAGCCGCAAATCGAATTTTAAGGGACAGGAAAAGTGTAAAGTTTGATGGGTCTAGGACGCATAGTTTAGCCGGAAAACGCGTTTAAAGATAAAAATGTCCAATTTTTTTAAAATTAGTTTTTCGTGTCATTCGTTACATGGATTAAAAGGTGGCAGTTCCAAGATCACGAATATATAATTTTTAAGTCGCTGGGGCAAGTAGTTTAGCCGCAAATCGAATTTTAAGGGACAGGAAAAGTGTAAAGTTTGATGGGTCTAGGACGCATAGTTTAGCCGGAAAACGCGTTTAAAGATAAAAATGTCCAATTTTTTTAAAATTAGTTTTTCGTGTCATTCGTTACATGGATTAAAAGGTGGCAGTTCCAAGATCACGAATATATAATTTTTAAGTCGCTGGGGCAAGTAGTTTAGCCGCAAATCGAATTTTAAGGGACAGAAAAAGTGTAAAGTTTGATGGGTCTAGGACGCATAGTTTAGCCGGAAAACGCGTTTAAAGATAAAAATGTCCAATTTTTTTAAAATTAGTTTTTCGTGTCATTCGTTACATGGATTAAAAGATGGCAGTTCCAAGATCACGAATATATAATTTTTAAGTCGCTGGGGCAAGTAGTTTAGCCGCAAATCGAATTTTAAGGGACAGGAAAAGTGTAAAGTTTGATGGGTCTAGGACGCATAGTTTAGCCGGAAAACGCGTTTAAAGATAAAAATGTCCAATTTTTTTAAAATTAGTTTTTCGTGTCATTCGTTACATGGATTAAAAGGTGGCAGTTCCAAGATCACGAATATATAATTTTTAAGTCGCTGGGGCAAGTAGTTTAGCCGCAAATCGAATTTTAAGGGACAGGAAAAGTGTAAAGTTTGATGGGTCTAGGACGCATAGTTTACCCGGAAAACGCGTTTAAAGATAAAAATGTCCAATTTTTTTAAAATTAGTTTTTCGTGTTATTCGTTACATGGATTAAAAGGTGGAAGTTCCAAGATCACGAATATATAATTTTTAAGTCGCTGGGGCAAGTGGTTTAGCCGCAAATCGAATTTTAAGGGACAGGAAAAGTGTAAAGTTTGATGGGTCTAGGACGCATAGTTTAGCCGGAAAACGCGTTTAAAGATAAAAATGTCCAATTTTTTTAAAATTAGTTTTTCGTGTCATTCGTTACATGGATTAAAAGGTGGCAGTTCCAAGATCACGAATATATAATTTTTAAGTCGCTGGGGCAAGTAGTTTAGCCGTAAATCGAAATTTAAGGGACAGAAAAAGTGTAAAGTTTGATGGGTCTAGGACGCATAGTTTAGCCGGAAAACGCGTTTAAAGATAAAAATGTCCAATTTTTTTAAAATTAGTTTTTCGTGTCATTCGTTACATGGATTAAAAGGTGGCAGTTCCAAGATCACGAATATATAATTTTTAAGTCGCTGGGGCAAGTAGTTTAGCCGCAAATCGAATTTTAAGGGACAGAAAAAGTGTAAAGTTTGATGGGTCTAGGACGCATAGTTTAGCCGGAAAACGCGTTTAAAGATAAAAATGTCCAATTTTTTTAAAATTAGTTTTTCGTGTCATTCGTTACATGGATTAAAAGGTGGCAGTTCCAAGATCACGAATATATAATTTTTAAGTCGCTGGGGCAAGTAGTTTAGCCGCAAATCGAATTTTAAGGGACAGGAAAAGTGTAAAGTTTGATGGGTCTAGGACGCATAGTTTAGCCAGAAAACGCGTTTAAAGATAAAAATGTCCAATTTTTTTAAAATTAGTTTTTCGTGTCATTCGTTACATGGATTAAAAGGTGGCAGTTCCAAAATCACGAATATATAATTTTTAAGTCGCTGGGGCAAGTAGTTTAGCCGCAAATCGAATTTTAAGGGACAGAAAAAGTGTAAAGTTTGATGGGTCTAGGACGCATAGTTTAGCCGGAAAATGCGTTTAAAGATAAAAATGTCCAATTTTTTTAAAATTAGTTTTTCGTGTCATTCGTTACATGGATTAAAAGGTGGCAGTTCCAAGATCACGAATATATAATTTTTAAGTCGCTGGGGCAAGTAGTTTAGCCGCAAATCGAATTTTAAGGGACAGAAAAAGTGTAAAGTTTGATGGGTCTAGGACGCATAGTTTAGCCGGAAAATGCGTTTAAAGATAAAAATGTCCAATTTTTTTAAAATTAGTTTTTCGTGTCATTCGTTACATGGATTAAAAGGTGGCAGTTCCAAGATCACGAATATATAATTTTTAAGTCGCTGGGGCAAGTAGTTTAGCCGCAAATCGAATTTTAAGGGACAGGAAAAGTGTAAAGTTTGATGGGTCTAGGACGCATAGTTTAGCCGGAAAACGCGTTTAAAGATAAAAATGTCCAATTTTTTTAAAATTAGTTTTTCGTGTCATTCGTTACATGGATTAAAAGGTGGCAGTTCCAAGATCACGAATATATAATTTTTAAGTCGCTGGGGCAAGTAGTTTAGCCGCAAATCGAATTTTAAGGGACAGAAAAAGTGTAAAGTTTGATGGGTCTAGGACGCATAGTTTAGCCGGAAAACGCGTTTAAAGATAAAAATGTCCAATTTTTTTAAAATTAGTTTTTCGTGTCATTCGTTACATGGATTAAAAGGTGGCAGTTCCAAGATCACGAATATATAATTTTTAAGTCGCTGGGGCAAGTAGTTTAGCCGCAAATCGAATTTTAAGGGACAGGAAAAGTGTAAAGTTTGATGGGTCTAGGACGCATAGTTTAGCCGGAAAACGCGTTTAAAGATAAAAATGTCCAATTTTTTTAAAATTAGTTTTTCGTGTCATTCGTTACATGGATTAAAAGGTGGCAGTTCCAAGATCACGAATATATAATTTTTAAGTCGCTGGGGCAAGTAGTTTAGCCGCAAATCGAATTTTAAGGGACAGACAAAGTGTAAAGTTTGATGGGTCTAGGACGCATAGTTTAGCCGGAAAACGCGTTTAAAGATAAAAATGTCCAATTTTTTTAAAATTAGTTTTTCGTGTCATTCGTTACATGGATTAAAAGGTGGCAGTTCCAAGATCACGAATATATAATTTTTAAGTCGCTGGGGCAAGTAGTTTAGCCGCAAATCGAATTTTAAGGGACAGGAAAAGTGTAAAGTTTGATGGGTCTAGGACGCATAGTTTAGCCGGAAAACGCGTTTAAAGATAAAAATGTCCAATTTTTTTAAAATTAGTTTTTCGTGTCATTCGTTACATGGATTAAAAGGTGGCAGTTCCAAGATCACGAATATATAATTTTTAAGTCGCTGGGGCAAGTAGTTTAGCCGCAAATCGAATTTTAAGGGACAGAAAAAGTGTAAAGTTTGATGGGTCTAGGACGCATAGTTTAGCCGGAAAACGCGTTTAAAGATAAAAATGTCCAATTTTTTTAAAATTAGTTTTTCGTGTCATTCGTTACATGGATTAAAAGGTGGCAGTTCCAAGATCACGAATATATAATTTTTAAGTCGCTGGGGCAAGTAGTTTAGCCGCAAATCGAATTTTAAGGGACAGAAAAAGTGTAAAGTTTGATGGGTCTAGGACGCATAGTTTAGCCGGAAAACGCGTTTAAAGATAAAAATGTCCAATTTTTTTAAAATTAGTTTTTCGTGTCATTCGTTACATGGATTAAAAAATGGCAGTTCCAAGATCACGAATATATAATTTTTAAGTCGCTGGGGCAAGTAGTTTAGCCGCAAATCGAATTTTAAGGGACAGAAAAAGTGTAAAGTTTGATGGGTCTAGGACGCATAGTTTAGCCGGAAAACGCGTTTAAAGATAAAAATGTCCAATTTTTTTAAAATTAGTTTTTCGTGTCATTCGTTACATGGATTAAAAGGTGGCAGTTCCAAGATCACGAATATATAATTTTTAAGTCGCTGGGGCAAGTAGTTTAGCCGCAAATCGAATTTTAAGGGACAGAAAAAGTGTAAAGTTTGATGGGTCTAGGACGCATTGTTTAGCCGGAAAACGCGTTTAAAGATAAAAATGTCCAATTTTTTTAAAATTAGTTTTTCGTGTCATTCGTTACATGGATTAAAAGGTGGCAGTTCCAAGATCACGAATATATAATTTTTAAGTCGCTGGGGCAAGTAGATTAACCGCAAATCGAATTTTAAGGGACAGGAAAAGTGTAAAGTTTGATGGGTCTAGGACGCATAGTTTAGCCGGAAAACGCGTTTAAAGATAAAAATGTCCAATTTTTTTAAAATTAGTTTTTCGTGTCATTCGTTACATGGATTAAAAGGTGGCAGTTCCAAGATCACGAATATATAATTTTTAAGTCGCTGGGGCAAGTAGTTTAGCCGCAAATCGAATTTTAAGGGACAGGAAAAGTGTAAAGTTTGATGGGTCTAGGACGCATAGTTTAGCCGGAAAACGCGTTTAAAGATAAAAATGTCCAATTTTTTTAAAATTAGTTTTTTGTGTCATTCGTTACATGGATTAAAAGGTGGCAGTTCCAAGATCACGAATATATAATTTTTAAGTCGCTGGGGCAAGTAGTTTAGCCGCAAATCGAATTTTAAGGGACAGGAAAAGTGTAAAGTTTGATGGGTCTAGGACGCATAGTTTAGCCGGAAAACGCGTTTAAAGATAAAAATGGCCAATTTTTTAAAAATTAGTTTTTCGTGTCATTCGTTACATGGATTAAAAGGTGGCAGTTCCAAGATCACGGATATATAATTTTTAAGTCGCTGGGGCAAGTAGTTTAGCCGCAAATCGAATTTTAAGGGACAGGAAAAGTGTAAAGTTTGATGGGTCTAGGACGCATAGTTTAGCCGGAAAACGCGTTTAAAGATAAAAATGTCCAATTTTTTTAAAATTAGTTTTTCGTGTCATTCGTTACATGGATTAAAAGGTGGCAGTTCCAAGATCACGAATATATAATTTTTAAGTCGCTGGGGCAAGTAGTTTAGCCGCAAATCGAATTTTAAGGGACAGGAAAAGTGTAAAGTTTGATGGGTCTAGGACGCATAGTTTAGCCGGAAAACGCGTTTAAAGATAAAAATGTCCAATTTTTTTAAAATTAGTTTTTCGTGTCATTCGTTACATGGATTAAAAGGTGGCAGTTCCAAGATCACGAATATATAATTTTTAAGTCGCTGGGGCAAGTAGTTTAGCCGCAAATCGAATTTTAAGGGACAGAAAAAGTGTAAAGTTTGATGGGTCTAGGACGCATAGTTTAGCCGGAAAACGCGTTTAAAGATAAAAATGTCCAATTTTTTTAAAACTAGTTTTTCGTGTCATTCGTTACATGGATTAAAAGGTGGCAGTTCCAAGATCACGAATATATAATTTTTAAGTCGCTGGGGCAAGTAGTTTAGCCGCAAATCGAATTTTAAGGGACAGGAAAAGTGTAAAGTTTGATGGGTCTAGGACGCATAGTTTAGCCAGAAAACGCGTTTAAAGATAAAAATGTCCAATATTTTTAAAATTAGTTTTTCGTGTCATTCGTTACATGGATTAAAAGGTGGCAGTTCCAAGATCACGAATATATAATTTTTAAGTCGCTGGGGCAAGTAGCTTAGCCGCAAATCGAATTTTAAGGGACAGAAAAAGTGTAAAGTTTGATGGGTCTAGGACGCATAGTTTAGCCGGAAAACGCGTTTAAAGATAAAAATGTCCAATTTTTTTAAAATTAGTTTTTCGTGTCATTCGTTACATGGATTAAAAGGTGGCAGTTCCAAGATCACGAATATATAATTTTTAAGTCGCTGGGGCAAGTAGTTTAGCCGCAAATCGAATTTTAAGGGACAGGAAAAGTGTAAAGTTTGATGGGTCTAGGACGCATAGTTTAGCCGGAAAACGCGTTTAAAGATAAAAATGTCCAATTTTTTTAAAATTAGTTTTTCGTGTCATTCGTTACATGGATTAAAAGGTGGCAGTTCCAAGATCACGAATATATAATTTTCGAATTTTAAGGGACAGAAAAAGTGTAAAGTTTGATGGGTCTAGGACGCATAGTTTAGCCGGAAAACGCGTTTAAAGATAAAAATGTCCAATTTTTTTTAAATTAGTTTTTCGTGTCATTCGTTACATGGATTAAAAGGTGGCAGTTCCAAGATCACGAATATATAATTTTTAAGTCGCTGGGGCAACTAGTTTAGCCGCAAATCGAATTTTAAGGGACAGGAAAAGTGTAAAGTTTGATGGGTCTAGGACGCATAGTTTAGCCGGAGAACGCGTTTAAAGATAAAAATGTCCAATTTTTTTAAAATTAGTTTTTCGTGTCATTCGTTACATGGATTAAAAGGTGGCAGTTCCAAGATCACGAATATATAATTTTTAAGTCGCTGGGGCAAGTAGTTTAGCCGCAAATCGAATTTTAAGGGACAGAAAAAGTGTAAAGTTTGATGGGTCTAGGACGCATAGTTTAGCCGGAAAACGCGTTTAAAGATAAAAATGTCCAATTTTTTTAAAATTAGTTTTTCGTGTCATTCGTTACATGGATTAAAAGGTGGCAGTTCCAAGATCACGAATATATAATTTTTAAGTCGCTGGGGCAAGTAGTTTAGCCGCAAATCGAATTTTAAGGGACAGAAAAAGTGTAAAGTTTGATGGGTCTAGGACGCATAGTTTAGCCGGAAAACGCGTTTAAAGATAAAAATGTCAAATTTTTTAAAATTAGTTTTTCGTGTCATTCGTTACATGGATTAAAAGGTGGCAGTTCCAAGATCACGAATATATAATTTTTAAGTCGCTGGGGCAAGTAGTTTAGCCGCAAATCGAATTTTAAGGGACAGAAAAAGTGTAAAGTTTGATGGGTCTAGGACGCATAGTTTTGCCGGAAAACGCGTTTAAAGATAAAAATGTCCAATTTTTTTAAAATTAGTTTTTCGTGTCATTCGTTACATGGATTAAAAGGTGGCAGTTCCAAGATCACGAATATATAATTTTTAAGTCGCTGGGGCAAGTAGTTTAGCCGCAAATCGAATTTTAAGGGACAGGAAAAGTGTAAAGTTTGATGGGTCTAGGACGCATAGTTTAGCCGGAAAACGCGTTTAAAGATAAAAATGTCCAATTTTTTTAAAATTAGTTTTTCGTGTCATTCGTTACATGGATTAAAAGGTGGCAGTTCCAAGATCACGAATATATAATTTTTAAGTCGCTGGGGCAAGTAGTTTAGCCGCAAATCGAATTTTAAGGGACAGAAAAAGTGTAAAGTTTGATGGGTCTAGGACGCATAGTTTAGCCGGAAAACGCGTTTAAAGATAAAAATGTCCAATTTTTTTAAAATTAGTTTTTCGTGTCATTCGTTACATGGATTAAAAGGTGGCAGTTCCAAGATTACGAATATATAATTTTTAAGTCGCTGGGGCAAGTAGTTTAGCCGCAAATCGAATTTTAAGGGACAGAAAAAGTGTAAAGTTTGATGGGTCTAGGACGCATAGTTTAGCCGGAAAACGCGTTTAAAGATAAAAATGTCCAATTTTTTTAAAATTAGTTTTTCGTGTCATTCGTTACATGGATTAAAAGGTGGCAGTTCCAAGATCACGAATATATAATTTTTAAGTCGCTGGGGCAAGTAGTTTAGCCGCAAATCGAATTTTAAGGGACAGAAAAAGTGTAAAGTTTGATGGGTCTAGGACGCATAGTTTAGCCGGAAAACGCGTTTAAAGATAAAAATGTCCAATTTTTTTAAAATTAGTTTTTCGTGTCATTCGTTACATGGATTAAAAGGTGGCAGTTCCAAGATCACGAATATATAATTTTTAAGTCGCTGGGGCAAGTAGTTTAGCCGCAAATCGAATTTTAAGGGACAGGAAAAGTGTAAAGTTTGATGGGTCTAGGACGCATAGTTTAGCCAGAAAACACGTTTAACGATAAAAATGTCCAAATTTTTTAAAATTAGTTTTTCGTGTCATTCGTTACATGGATTAAAAGGTGGCAGTTCCAAGATCACGAATATATAATTTTTAAGTCGCTGGGGCAAGTAGTTTAGCCGCAAATCGAATTTTAAGGGACAGGAAAAGTGTAAAGTTTGATGGGTCTAGGACGCATAGTTTAGCCGGAAAACGCGTTTAAAGATAAAAATGTCCAATTTTTTTAAAATTAGTTTTTCGTGTCATTCGTTACATGGATTAAAAGGTGGCAGTTCCAAGATCACGAATATATAATTTTTAAGTCGCTGGGGCAAGTAGTTTAGCCGCAAATCGAATTTTAAGGGACAGAAAAAGTGTAAAGTTTGATGGGTCTAGGACGCATAGTTTACACTTTTTCTGTCCCTTAAAATTCGATTTGCGGCTAAACTACTTGCCCCAGCGACTTAAAAATTATATATTCGTGATCTTGGAACTGCCACCTTTTAATCCATGTAACGAATGACACGAAAACTAATTTTAAAAAAATTGGACATTTTTATCTTTAAACGCGTTTTCCGGCTAAACTATGCGTCCTAGACCCATCAAACTTTACACTTTTCCTGTCCCTTAAAATTCGATTTGCGGCTAAACTACTTGCCACAGCGACTTAAAAATTATATATTCGTGATCTTGGAACTGCCACCTTTTAATCCATGTAACGAATGACACGAAAAACTAATTTTAAAAAAATTGGACATTTTTATCTTTAAACGCGTTTTCCGGCTAAACTATGCGTCCTAGACCCATCAAACTTTACACTTTTCCTGTCCCTTAAAATTCGATTTGCGGCTAAACTACTTGCCCCAGCGACTTAAAAATTATATATTCGTGATCTTGGAACTGCCACCTTTTAATCCATGTAACGAATGACACGAAAAACTAATTTTAAAAAAATTGGACATTTTTATCTTTAAACGCGTTTTCCGGCTAAACTATGCGTCCTAGACCCATCAAACTTTACACTTTTTCTGTCCCTTAAAATTCGATTTGCGGCTAAACTACTTGCCCCAGCGACTTAAAAATTATATATTCGTGATCTTGGAACTGCCACCTTTTAATCCATGTAACGAATGACACGAAAAACTAATTTTAAAAAAATTGGACATTTTTATCTTTAAACGCGTTTTCCGGCTAAACTATGCGTCCTAGACCCATCAAACTTTACACTTTTTCTGTCCCTTAAAATTCGATTTGCGGCTAAACTACTTGCCCCAGCGACTTAAAAATTATATATTCGTGATCTTGGAACTGCCACCTTTTAATCCATGTAACGAATGACACGAAAAACTAATTTTAAAAAAATTGGACATTTTTATCTTTAAACGCGTTTTCCGGCTAAACTATGCGTCCTAGACCATCAAACTTTACACTTTTTCTGTCCCTTAAAATTCGATTTGCGGCTAAACTACTTGCCCCAGCGACTTAAAAATTATATATTCGTGATCTTGGAACTGCCACCTTTTAATCCATGTAACGAATGACACGAAAAACTAATTTTAAAAAAATTGGACATTTTTATCTTTAAACGCGTTTTCCGGCTAAACTATGCGTCCTAGACCCATCAAACTTTACACTTTTTCTGTCCCTTAAAATTCGATTTGCGGCTAAACTACTTGCCCCAGCGACTTAAAAATTATATATTCGTGATCTTGGAACTGCCACCTTTTAATCATGTAACGAATGACACGAAAAACTAATTTTAAAAAAATTGGACATTTTTATCTTTAAACGCGTTTTCCGGCTAAACTATGCGTCCTAGACCCATCAAACTTTACACTTTTCCTGTCCCTTAAAATTCGATTTGCGGCTAAACTACTTGCCCCAGCGACTTAAAAAATTATATATTCGTGATTCTTGGAACTGCCACCTTTTAATCCATGTAACGAATGACACGAAAAAACTAATTTAAAAAAATTGGACATTTTTATCTTTAAACGCGTTTTCCGGCTAAACTATGCGTCCTAGACCCATCAAACTTTACACTTTGTCTGTCCCTTAAAATTCGATTTGCGGCTAAACTACTTGCCCCAGCGACTTAAAAATTATATATTCGTGATCTTGGAACTGCCACCTTTTAATCCATGTAACGAATGACACGAAAAACTAATTTTAAAAAAATTGGACATTTTTATCTTTAAACGCGTTTTCCGGCTAAACTATGCGTCCTAGACCCATCAAACTTTACACTTTTCCTGTCCCTTAAAATTCGATTTGCGGCTAAACTACTTGCCCCAGCGACTTAAAAATTATATATTCGTGATCTTGGAACTGCCACCTTTTAATCCATGTAACGAATGACACGAAAAACTAATTTTAAAAAAATTGGACATTTTTATCTTTAAACGCGTTTTCCGGCTAAACTATGCGTCCTAGACCCATCAAACTTTACACTTTTTCTGTCCCTTAAAATTCGATTTGCGGCTAAACTACTTGCCCCAGCGACTTAAAAATTATATATTCGTGATCTTGGAACTGCCACCTTTTAATCCATGTAACGAATGACACGAAAAACTATTTTTAAAAAAATTGGACATTTTTATCTTTAAACGCGTTTCCGGCTAAACTATGCGTCCTAGAACCCATCAAACTTTACACTTTTCCTGTCCCTTAAAATTCGATTTGCGGCTAAACTACTTGCCCCAGCGACTTAAAAATTATATATTCGTGATCTTGGAACTGCCACCTTTTAATCCATGTAACGAATGACACGAAAAACTAATTTTAAAAATTGGACATTTTTATCTTTAAACGCGTTTTCCGGCTAAACTATGCGTCCTAGACCCATCAAACTTTACACTTTTCCTGTCCCTTAAAATTCGATTTGCGGCTAAACTACTTGCCCCAGCGACTTAAAAATTATATATTCGTGATCTTGGAACTGCCACCTTTTAATCCATGTAACGAATGACACGAAAAACTAATTTTAAAAAAATTGGACATTTTTATCTTTAAACGCGTTTTCCGGCTAAACTATGCGTCCTAGACCCATCAAACTTTACACTTTTTCTGTCCCTTAAAATTCGATTTGCGGCTAAAACTACTTGCCCCAGAGACTTAAAAATTATATATTCGTGATCTTGGAACTGCCACCTTTTAATCGATGTAACGAATGACACGAAAAACTAATTTTAAAAAAATTGGACATTTTTATCTTTAAACGCGTTTTCCGGCTAAACTATGCGTCCTAGACCCATCAAACTTTACACTTTTCCTGTCCCTTAAAATTCGATTTGCGGCTAAACTACTTGCCCCAGCGACTTAAAAATTATATATTCGTGATCTTGGAACTGCCACCTTTTAATCCATGTAACGAATGACACGAAAAACTAATTTTAAAAAAATTGGACATTTTTATCTTTAAACGCGTTTCCGGCTAAACTATGCGTCCTAGACCCATCAAACTTTACACTTTTCCTGTCCCTTAAAATTCGATTTGCGGCTAAACTACTTGCCGCAGCGACTTAAAAATTATATATTCGTGATCTTGGAACTGCCACCTTTTAATCCATGTAACGAATGACACGAAAAACTAATTTTAAAAAAATTGGACATTTTTATCTTTAAACGCGTTTTCCGGCTAAACTATGCGTCCTAGACCCATCAAACTTTACACTTTTCCTGTCCCTTAAAATTCGATTTGCGGCTAAACTACTTGCCCCAGCGACTTAAAAATTATATATTCGTGATCTTGGAACTGCCACCTTTTAATCCATGTAACGAATGACACGAAAAAACTAATTTAAAAAAATTGGACATTTTTTATCTTTAATCGCGTTTTCCGGCTAAACTATGCGTCCTAGACCCATCAAACTTTACACTTTTCCTGTCCCTTAAAATTCGATTTGCGGCTAAACTACTTGCCCCAGCGACTTAAAAATTATATATTCGTGATCTTGGAACTGCCACCTTTTAATCCATGTAACGAATGACACGAAAAACTAATTTTAAAAAAATTGGACATTTTTATCTTTAAACGCGTTTTCCGGCTAAACTATGCGTCCTAGACCCATCAAACTTTACACTTTTCCTGTCCCTTAAAATTCGATTTGCGGCTAAACTACTTGCCCCAGCGACTTAAAAATTATATATTCGTGATCTTGGAACTGCCACCTTTTAATCCATGTAACGAATGACACGAAAAACTAATTTTAAAAAAATTGGACATTTTTATCTTTAAACGCGTTTTCCGGCTAAACTATGCGTCCTAGACCCATCAAACTTTACACTTTTTCTGTCCCTTAAAATTCGATTTGCGGCTAAACTACTTGCCCCAGCGACTTAAAAATTATATATTCGTGATCTTGGAACTGCCACCTTTTAATCCATGTAACGAATGACACGAAAAACTAATTTTAAAAAAATTGGACATTTTTATCTTTAAACGCGTTCTCCGGCTAAACTATGCGTCCTAGACCCATCAAACTTTACACTTTTCCTGTCCCTTAAAATTCGATTTGCGGCTAAACTAGTTGCCCCAGCGACTTAAAAATTATATATTCGTGATCTTGGAACTGCCACCTTTTAATCCATGTAACGAATGACACGAAAAACTAATTTTAAAAAAATTGGACATTTTTATCTTTAAACGCGTTTTCCGGCTAAACTATGCGTCCTAGACCCATCAAACTTTACACTTTTCCTATCCCTTAAAATTCGATTTGCGGCTAAACTACTTGCCCCAGCGACTTAAAAATTATATATTCGTGATCTTGGAACTGCCACCTTTTAATCCATGTAACGAATGACACGAAAAACTAATTTTAAAAAAATTGGACATTTTTATCTTTAAACGCGTTTTCCGGCTAAACTATGCGTCCTAGACCCATCAAACTTTACACTTTTTCTGTCCCTTAAAATTCGATTTGCGGCTAAACTACTTGCCCCAGCGACTTAAAAATTATATATTCGTGATCTTGGAACTGCCACCTTTTAATCCATGTAACGAATGACACGAAAAACTAATTTTAAAAAAATTGGACATTTTTATCTTTAAACGCGTTTTCCGGCTAAACTATGCGTCCTAGACCCATCAAACTTTACACTTTTCCTGTCCCTTAAAATTCGATTTGCGGCTAAACTACTTGCCCCAGCGACTTAAAAATTATATATTCGTGATCTTGGAACTGCCACCTTTTAATCCATGTAACGAATGACACGAAAAACTAATTTTAAAAAAATTGGACATTTTTATCTTTAAACGCGTTTTCCGGCTAAACTATGCGTCCTAGACCCATCAAACTTTACACTTTTCCTGTCCCTTAAAATTCGATTTGCGGCTAAACTACTTGCCCCAGCGACTTAAAAATTATATATTCGTGATCTTGGAACTGCCACCTTTTAATCCATGTAACGAATGACACGAAAAACTAATTTTAAAAAAATTGGACATTTTTATCTTTAAACGCGTTTTCCGGCTAAACTATGCGTCCTAGACCCATCAAACTTTACACTTTTTCTGTCCCTTAAAATTCGATTTGCGGCTAAACTACTTGCCCCAGCGACTTAAAAATTATATATTCGTGATCTTGGAACTGCCACCTTTTAATCCATGTAACGAATGACACGAAAAACTAATTTTAAAAAAATTGGACATTTTTATCTTTAAACGCGTTTTCCGGCTAAACTATGCGTCCTAGACCCATCAAACTTTACACTTTTCCTGTCCCTTAAAATTCGATTTGCGGCTAAACTACTTGCCCCAGCGACTTAAAAATTATATATTCGTGATCTTGGAACTGCCACCTTTTAATCCATGTAACGAATGACACGAAAAACTAATTTTAAAAAAATTGGACATTTTTATCTTTAAACGCGTTTTCCGGCTAAACTATGCGTCCTAGACCCATCAAACTTTACACTTTTCCTGTCCCTTAAAATTCGATTTGCGGCTAAACTACTTGCCCCAGCGACTTAAAAATTATATATTCGTGATCTTGGAACTGCCACCTTTTAATCCATGTAACGAATGACACGAAAAACTAATTTTAAAAAAATTGGACATTTTTATCTTTAAACGCGTTTTCCGGCTAAACTATGCGTCCTAGACCCATCAAACTTTACACTTTTTCTGTCCCTTAAAATTCGATTTGCGGCTAAACTACTTGCCCCAGCGACTTAAAAATTATATATTCGTGATCTTGGAACTGCCACCTTTTAATCCATGTAACGAATGACACGAAAAACTAATTTTAAAAAAATTGGACATTTTTATCTTTAAACGCGTTTTCCGGCTAAACTATGCGTCCTAGACCCATCAAACTTTACACTTTTTCTGTCCCTTAAAATTCGATTTGCGGCTAAACTACTTGCCCCAGCGACTTAAAAATTATATATTCGTGATCTTGGAACTGCCACCTTTTAATCCATGTAACGAATGACACGAAAAACTAATTTTTAAAAAATTGGACATTTTTATCTTTAAACGCGTTTTCAGGCTAAACTATGCGTCCTAGACCCATCAAACTTTACACTTTTCCTGTCCCTTAAAATTCGATTTGCGGCTAAACTACTTGCCCCAGCGACTTAAAAATTATATATTCGTGATCTTGGAACTGCCACCTTTTAATCCATGTAACGAATGACACGAAAAACTAATTTTAAAAAAATTGGACATTTTTATCTTTAAACGCGTTTTCCGGCTAAACTATGCGTCCTAGACCCATCAAACTTTACACTTTTCCTGTCCTTTAAAATTCGATTTGCGGCTAAACTACTTGCCCCAGCGACTTAAAAATTATATATTCGTGATCTTGAAACTGCCACCTTTTAATCCATGTAACGAATGACACGAAAAACTAATTTTAAAAAAATTGGACATTTTTATCTTTAAACGCGTTTTCCGGCTAAACTATGCGTCCTAGACCCATCAAACTTTACACTTTGCCTGTCCCTTAAAATTCGATTTGCGGCTAAACTACTTGCCCCAGCGACTTAAAAATTATATATTCGTGATCTTGGAACTGCCACCTTTTAATCCATGTAACGAATGACACGAAAAACTAATTTTAAAAAAATTGGACATTTTTATCTTTAAACGCGTTTTCCGGCTAAACTATGCGTCCTAGACCCATCAAACTTTACACTTTTTCTGTCCCTTAAAATTCGATTTGCGGCTAAACTACTTGCCCCAGCGACTTAAAAATTATATATTCGTGATCTTGGAACTGCCACCTTTTAATCCATGTAACGAATGACACGAAAAACTAATTTTAAAAAAATTGGACATTTTTATCTTTAAACGCGTTTTCCGGCTAAACTATGCGTCCTAGACCCATCAAACTTTACACTTTTTCTGTCCCTTAAAATTCGATTTGCGGCTAAACTACTTGCCCCAGCGACTTAAAAATTATATATTCGTGATCTTGAAACTGCCACCTTTTAATCCATGTAACGAATGACACGAAAAACTAATTTTAAAAAAATTGGACATTTTTATCTTTAAACGCGTTTTCCGGCTAAACTATGCGTCCTAGACCCATCAAACTTTACACTTTTCCTGTCCCTTAAAATTCGATTTGCGGCTAAACTACTTGCCCCAGCGACTTAAAAATTATATATTCGTGATCTTGGAACTGCCACCTTTTAATCCATGTAACGAATGACACGAAAAACTAATTTTAAAAAAATTGGACATTTTTATCTTTAAACGCGTTTTCCGGCTAAACTATGCGTCCTAGACCCATCAAACTTTACACTTTTTCTGTCCCTTAAAATTCGATTTGCGGCTAAACTACTTGCCCCAGCGACTTAAAAATTATATATTCGTGATCTTGGAACTGCCACCTTTTAATCCATGTAACGAATGACACGAAAAACTAATTTTAAAAAAATTGGACATTTTTATCTTTAAACGCGTTTTCCGGCTAAACTATGCGTCCTAGACCCATCAAACTTTACACTTTTCCTGTCCCTTAAAATTCGATTTGCGGCTAAACTACTTGCCCCAGCGACTTAAAAATTATATATTCGTGATCTTGGAACTGCCACCTTTTAATCCATGTAACGAATGACACGAAAAACTAATTTTAAAAAAATTGGACATTTTTATCTTTAAACGCGTTTTCCGGCTAAACTATGCGTCCTAGACCCATCAAACTTTACACTTTTCCTGTCCCTTAAAATTCGATTTGCGGCTAAACTACTTGCCCCAGCGACTTAAAAATTATATATTCGTGATCTTGGAACTGCCACCTTTTAATCCATGTAACGAATGACACGAAAAACTAATTTTAAAAAAATTGGACATTTTTATCTTTAAACGCGTTTTCCGGCTAAACTATGCGTCCTAGACCCATCAAACTTTACACTTTTTCTGTCCCTTAAAATTCGATTTGCGGCTAAACTACTTGCCCCAGCGACTTAAAAATTATATATTCGTGATCTTGGAACTGCCACCTTTTAATCCATGTAACGAATGACACGAAAAACTAATTTTAAAAAAATTGGACATTTTTATCTTTAAACGCGTTTTCCGGCTAAACTATGCGTCCTAGACCCATCAAACTTTACACTTTTCCTGTCCCTTAAAATTCGATTTGCGGCTAAACTACTTGCCCCAGCGACTTAAAAATTATATATTCGTGATCTTGGAACTGCCACCTTTTAATCCATGTAACGAATGACACGAAAAACTAATTTTAAAAAAATTGGACATTTTTATCTTTAAACGCGTTTTCCGGCTAAACTATGCGTCCTAGACCCATCAAACTTTACACTTTTCCTGTCCCTTAAAATTCGTTACATGGATTAAAAGGTGATCTTGGAACTGCCACCTTTTAATCCATGTAACGAATGACACGAAAAACTAATTTTAAAAAAATTGGACATTTTTATCTTTAAACGCGTTTTCCGGCTAAACTATGCGTCCTAGACCCATCAAACTTTACACTTTTTCTGTCCCTTAAAATTCGATTTGCGGCTAAACTACTTGCCCCAGCGACTTAAAAATTATATATTCGTGATCTTGGAACTGCCACCTTTTAATCCATGTAACGAATGACACGAAAAACTAATTTTAAAAAAATTGGACATTTTTATCTTTAAACGCGTTTTCCGGCTAAGCTATGCGTCCTAGACCCATCAAACTTTACACTTTTCCTGTCCCTTAAAATTCGATTTGCGGCTAAACTACTTGCCCCAGCGACTTAAAAATTATATATTCGTGATCTTGGAACTGCCACCTTTTAATCCATGAAACGAATGACACGAAAAACTAATTTTAAAAAAATTGGACATTTTTATCTTTAAACGCGTTTTCCGGCTAAACTATGCGTCCTAGACCCATCAAACTTTACACTTTTCCTGTCCCTTAAAATTCGATTTGCGGCTAAACTACTTGCCCCAGCGACTTAAAAATTATATATTCGTGATCTTGGAACTGCCACCTTTTAATCCATGTAACGAATGACACGAAAAACTAATTTTAAAAAAATTGGACATTTTTATCTTTAAACGCGTTTTCCGGCTAAACTATGCGTCCTAGACCCATCAAACTTTACACTTTTTCTGTCCCTTAAAATTCGATTTGCGGCTAAACTACTTGCCCCAGCGACTTAAAAATTATATATTCGTGATCTTGGAACTGCCACCTTTTAATCCATGTAACGAATGACACGAAAAACTAATTTTAAAAAAATTGGACATTTTTATCTTTAAACGCGTTTTCCGGCTAAACTATGCATCCTAGACCCATCAAACTTTACACTTTTCCTGTCCCTTAAAATTCGATTTGCGGCTAAACTACTTGCCCCAGCGACTTAAAAATTATATATTCGTGATCTTGGAACTGCCACCTTTTAATCCATGTAACGAATGACACGAAAAACTAATTTTAAAAAAATTGGACATTTTTATCTTCAAACGCGTTTTCCGGCTAAACTATGCGTCCTAGACCCATCAAACTTTACACTTTTTCTGTCCCTTAAAATTCGATTTGCGGCTAAACTACTTGCCCCAGCGACTTAAAAATTATATATTCGTGATCTTGGAACTGCCACCTTTTAATCCATGTAACGAATGACACGAAAAACTAATTTTAAAAAAATTGGACATTTTTATCTTTAAACGCGTTTTCCGGCTAAACTATGCGTCCTAGACCCATCAAACTTTACACTTTTTCTGTCCCTTAAAATTCGATTTGCGGCTAAACTACTTGCCCCAGCGACTTAAAAATTATATATTCGTGATCTTGGAACTGCCACCTTTTAATCCATGTAACGAATGACACGAAAAACTAATTTTAAAAAAATTGGACATTTTTATCTTTAAACGCGTTTTCCGGCTAAACTATGCGTCCTAGACCCATAAAACTTTACACTTTTCCTGTCCCTTAAAATTCGATTTGCGGCTAAACTACTTGCCCCAGCGACTTAAAAATTATATATTCGTGATCTTGGAACTGCCACCTTTTAATCCATGTAACGAATGACACGAAAAACTAATTTTAAAAAAATTGGACATTTTTATCTTTAAACGCGTTTTCCGGCTAAACTATGCGTCCTAGACCCATCAAACTTTACACTTTTCCTGTCCCTTAAAATTCGATTTGCGGCTAAACTACTTGCCCCAGCGACTTAAAAATTATATATTCGTGATCTTGGAACTGCCACCTTTTAATCCATGTAACGAATGACACGAAAAACTAATTTTAAAAAAATTGGACATTTTTATCTTTAAACGCGTTTTCCGGCTAAACTATGCGTCCTAGACCCATCAAACTTTACACTTTTCCTGTCCCTTAAAATTCGATTTGCGGCTAAACTACTTGCCCCAGCGACTTAAAAATTATATATTCGTGATCTTGGAACTGCCACCTTTTAATCCATGTAACGAATGACGCGAAAAACTAATTTTAAAAAAATTGGACATTTTTATCTTTAAACGCGTTTTCCGGCTAAACTATGCGTCCTAGACCCATCAAACTTTACACTTTTCCTGTCCCTTAAAATTCGATTTGCGGCTAAACTACTTGCCCCAGCGACTTAAAAATTATATATTCGTGATCTTGGAACTGCCACCTTTTAATCCATGTAACGAATGACACGAAAAACTAATTTTAAAAAAATTGGACATTTTTATCTTTAAACGCGTTTTCCGGCTAAACTATGCGTCCTAGACCCATCAAACTTTACACTTTTTCTGTCCCTTAAAATTCGATTTGCGGCTAAACTACTTGCCCCAGCGACTTAAAAATTATATATTCGTGATCTTGGAACTGCCACCTTTTAATCCATGTAACGAATGACACGAAAAACTAATTTTAAAAAAATTGGACATTTTTATCTTTAAACGCGTTTTCCGGCTAAACTATGCGTCCTAGACCCATCAAACTTTACACTTTTCCTGTCCCTTAAAATTCGATTTGCGGCTAAACTACTTGCCCCAGCGACTTAAAAATTATATATTCGTGATCTTGGAACTGCCACCTTTTAATCCATGTAACGAATGACACGAAAAACTAATTTTAAAAAAATTGGACATTTTTATCTTTAAACGCGTTTTCCGGCTAAACTATGCGTCCTAGACCCATCAAACTTTACACTTTTCCTGTCCCTTAAAATTCGATTTGCGGCTAAACTACTTGCCACAGCGACTTAAAAATTATATATTCGTGATCTTGGAACTGCCACCTTTTAATCCATGTAACGAATGACACGAAAAACTAATTTTAAAAAAATTACATTTTTATCTTTAAACGCGTTTTCCGGCTAAACTATGCGTCCTAGACCCATCAAACTTTACACTTTTCCTGTCCCTTAAAATTCGATTTGCGGCTAAACTACTTGCCCCAGCGACTTAAAAATTATATATTCGTGATCTTGGAACTGCCACCTTTTAATCCATGTAACGAATGACACGAAAAACTAATTTTAAAAAAATTGGACATTTTTATCTTTAAACGCGTTTTCCGGCTAAACTATGCGTCCTAGACCCATCAAACTTTACACTTTTTCTGTCCCTTAAAATTCGATTTTGCGGCTAAACTACTTGCCCCAGCGACTTAAAAATTATATATTCGTGATCTTGGAACTGCCACCTTTTAATCCATGTAACGAATGACACGAAAAACTAATTTTAAAAAAATTGGACATTTTTATCTTTAAAACGCGTTTTCCGGCTAAACTATGCGTCCTAGACCCATCAAACTTTACACTTTTTCTGTCCCTTAAAATTCGATTTGCGGCTAAACTACTTGCCCCAGCGACTTAAAAATTATATATTCGTGATCTTGGAACTGCCACCTTTTAATCCATGTAACGAATGACACGAAAAACTAATTTTAAAAAAATTGGACATTTTTATCTTTAAACGCGTTTTCCGGCTAAACTATGCGTCCTAGACCCATCAAACTTTACACTTTTTCTGTCCCTTAAAATTCGATTTGCGGCTAAACTACTTGCCCCAGCGACTTAAAAATTATATATTCGTGATCTTGGAACTGCCACCTTTTAATCCATGTAACGAATGACACGAAAAACTAATTTTAAAAAAATTGGACATTTTTATCTTTAAACGCGTTTTCCGGCTAAACTATGCGTCCTAGACCCATCAAACTTTACACTTTTTCTGTCCCTTAAAATTCGATTTGCGGCTAAACTACTTGCCCCAGCGACTTAAAAATTATATATTCGTGATCTTGGAACTGCCACCTTTTAATCCATGTAACGAATGACACGAAAAACTAATTTTAAAAAAATTGGACATTTTTATCTTTAAACGCGTTTTCCGGCTAAACTATGCGTCCTAGACCCATCAAACTTTACACTTTTCCTGTCCCTTAAAATTCGATTTGCGGCTAAACTACTTGCCCCAGCGACTTAAAAATTATATATTCGTGATCTTGGAACTGCCACCTTTTAATCCATGTAACGAATGACACGAAAAACTAATTTTAAAAAAATTGGACATTTTTATCTTTAAACGCGTTTTCCGGCTAAACTATGCGTCCTAGACCCATCAAACTTTACACTTTGTCTGTCCCTTAAAATTCGATTTGCGGCTAAACTACTTGCCCCAGCGACTTAAAAATTATATATTCGTGATCTTGGAACTGCCACCTTTTAATCCATGTAACGAATGACACGAAAAACTAATTTTAAAAAAATTGGACATTTTTATCTTTAAACGCGTTTTCCGGCTAAACTATGCGTCCTAGACCCATCAAACTTTACACTTTTCCTGTCCCTTAAAATTCGATTTGCGGCTAAACTACTTGCCCCAGCGACTTAAAAATTATATATTCGTGATCTTGGAACTGCCACCTTTTAATCCATGTAACGAATGACACGAAAAACTAATTTTAAAAAAATTGGACATTTTTATCTTTAAACGCGTTTTCCGGCTAAACTATGCGTCCTAGACCCATCAAACTTTACACTTTTTCTGTCCCTTAAAATTCGATTTGCGGCTAAACTACTTGCCCCAGCGATTTAAAAATTATATATTCGTGATCTTGGAACTGCCACCTTTTAATCCATGTAACGAATGACACGAAAAACTAATTTTAAAAAAATTGGACATTTTTATCTTTAAACGCGTTTTCCGGCTAAACTATGCGTCCTAGACCCATCAAACTTTACACTTTTCCTGTCCCTTAAAATTCGATTTGCGGCTAAACTACTTGCCCCAGCGACTTAAAAATTATATATTCGTGATCTTGGAACTGCCACCTTTTAATCCATGTAACGAATGACACGAAAAACTAATTTTAAAAATTGGACATTTTTATCTTTAAACGCGTTTTCCGGCTAAACTATGCGTCCTAGACCCATCAAACTTTACACTTTTCCTGTCCCTTAAAATTCGATTTGCGGCTAAACTACTTGCCCCAGCGACTTAAAAATTATATATTCGTGATCTTGGAACTGCCACCTTTTAATCCATGTAACGAATGACACGAAAAACTAATTTTAAAAAAATTGGACATTTTTATCTTTAAACGCGTTTTCCGGCTAAACTATGCGTCCTAGACCCATCAAACTTTACACTTTTTCTGTCCCTTAAAATTCGATTTGCGGCTAAACTACTTGCCCCAGCGACTTAAAAATTATATATTCGTGATCTTGGAACTGCCACCTTTTAATCGATGTAACGAATGACACGAAAAACTAATTTTAAAAAAATTGGACATTTTTATCTTTAAACGCGTTTTCCGGCTAAACTATGCGTCCTAGACCCATCAAACTTTACACTTTTCCTGTCCCTTAAAATTCGATTTGCGGCTAAACTACTTGCCCCAGCGACTTAAAAATTATATATTCGTGATCTTGGAACTGCCACCTTTTAATCCATGTAACGAATGACACGAAAAACTAATTTTAAAAAAATTGGACATTTTTATCTTTAAACGCGTTTTCCGGCTAAACTATGCGTCCTAGACCCATCAAACTTTACACTTTTCCTGTCCCTTAAAATTCGATTTGCGGCTAAACTACTTGCCGCAGCGACTTAAAAATTATATATTCGTGATCTTGGAACTGCCACCTTTTAATCCATGTAACGAATGACACGAAAAACTAATTTTAAAAAAATTGGACATTTTTATCTTTAAACGCGTTTTCCGGCTAAACTATGCGTCCTAGACCCATCAAACTTTACACTTTTCCTGTCCCTTAAAATTCGATTTGCGGCTAAACTACTTGCCCCAGCGACTTAAAAATTATATATTCGTGATCTTGGAACTGCCACCTTTTAATCCATGTAACGAATGACACGAAAAACTAATTTTAAAAAAATTGGACATTTTTATCTTTAATCGCGTTTTCCGGCTAAACTATGCGTCCTAGACCCATCAAACTTTACACTTTTCCTGTCCCTTAAAATTCGATTTGCGGCTAAACTACTTGCCCCAGCGACTTAAAAATTATATATTCGTGATCTTGGAACTGCCACCTTTTAATCCATGTAACGAATGACACGAAAAACTAATTTTAAAAAAATTGGACATTTTTATCTTTAAACGCGTTTTCCGGCTAAACTATGCGTCCTAGACCCATCAAACTTTACACTTTTCCTGTCCCTTAAAATTCGATTTGCGGCTAAACTACTTGCCCCAGCGACTTAAAAATTATATATTCGTGATCTTGGAACTGCCACCTTTTAATCCATGTAACGAATGACACGAAAAACTAATTTTAAAAAAATTGGACATTTTTATCTTTAAACGCGTTTTCCGGCTAAACTATGCGTCCTAGACCCATCAAACTTTACACTTTTTCTGTCCCTTAAAATTCGATTTGCGGCTAAACTACTTGCCCCAGCGACTTAAAAATTATATATTCGTGATCTTGGAACTGCCACCTTTTAATCCATGTAACGAATGACACGAAAAACTAATTTTAAAAAAATTGGACATTTTTATCTTTAAACGCGTTCTCCGGCTAAACTATGCGTCCTAGACCCATCAAACTTTACACTTTTCCTGTCCCTTAAAATTCGATTTGCGGCTAAACTAGTTGCCCCAGCGACTTAAAAATTATATATTCGTGATCTTGGAACTGCCACCTTTTAATCCATGTAACGAATGACACGAAAAACTAATTTTAAAAAAATTGGACATTTTTATCTTTAAACGCGTTTTCCGGCTAAACTATGCGTCCTAGACCCATCAAACTTTACACTTTTCCTATCCCTTAAAATTCGATTTGCGGCTAAACTACTTGCCCCAGCGACTTAAAAATTATATATTCGTGATCTTGGAACTGCCACCTTTTAATCCATGTAACGAATGACACGAAAAACTAATTTTAAAAAAATTGGACATTTTTATCTTTAAACGCGTTTTCCGGCTAAACTATGCGTCCTAGACCCATCAAACTTTACACTTTTTCTGTCCCTTAAAATTCGATTTGCGGCTAAACTACTTGCCCCAGCGACTTAAAAATTATATATTCGTGATCTTGGAACTGCCACCTTTTAATCCATGTAACGAATGACACGAAAAACTAATTTTAAAAAAATTGGACATTTTTATCTTTAAACGCGTTTTCCGGCTAAACTATGCGTCCTAGACCCATCAAACTTTACACTTTTCCTGTCCCTTAAAATTCGATTTGCGGCTAAACTACTTGCCCCAGCGACTTAAAAATTATATATTCGTGATCTTGGAACTGCCACCTTTTAATCCATGTAACGAATGACACGAAAAACTAATTTTAAAAAAATTGGACATTTTTATCTTTAAACGCGTTTTCCGGCTAAACTATGCGTCCTAGACCCATCAAACTTTACACTTTTCCTGTCCCTTAAAATTCGATTTGCGGCTAAACTACTTGCCCCAGCGACTTAAAAATTATATATTCGTGATCTTGGAACTGCCACCTTTTAATCCATGTAACGAATGACACGAAAAACTAATTTTAAAAAAATTGGACATTTTTATCTTTAAACGCGTTTTCCGGCTAAACTATGCGTCCTAGACCCATCAAACTTTACACTTTTTCTGTCCCTTAAAATTCGATTTGCGGCTAAACTACTTGCCCCAGCGACTTAAAAATTATATATTCGTGATCTTGGAACTGCCACCTTTTAATCCATGTAACGAATGACACGAAAAACTAATTTTAAAAAAATTGGACATTTTTATCTTTAAACGCGTTTTCCGGCTAAACTATGCGTCCTAGACCCATCAAACTTTACACTTTTCCTGTCCCTTAAAATTCGATTTGCGGCTAAACTACTTGCCCCAGCGACTTAAAAATTATATATTCGTGATCTTGGAACTGCCACCTTTTAATCCATGTAACGAATGACACGAAAAACTAATTTTAAAAAAATTGGACATTTTTATCTTTAAACGCGTTTTCCGGCTAAACTATGCGTCCTAGACCCATCAAACTTTACACTTTTCCTGTCCCTTAAAATTCGATTTGCGGCTAAACTACTTGCCCCAGCGACTTAAAAATTATATATTCGTGATCTTGGAACTGCCACCTTTTAATCCATGTAACGAATGACACGAAAAACTAATTTTAAAAAAATTGGACATTTTTATCTTTAAACGCGTTTTCCGGCTAAACTATGCGTCCTAGACCCATCAAACTTTACACTTTTTCTGTCCCTTAAAATTCGATTTGCGGCTAAACTACTTGCCCCAGCGACTTAAAAATTATATATTCGTGATCTTGGAACTGCCACCTTTTAATCCATGTAACGAATGACACGAAAAACTAATTTTAAAAAAATTGGACATTTTTATCTTTAAACGCGTTTTCCGGCTAAACTATGCGTCCTAGACCCATCAAACTTTACACTTTTTCTGTCCCTTAAAATTCGATTTGCGGCTAAACTACTTGCCCCAGCGACTTAAAAATTATATATTCGTGATCTTGGAACTGCCACCTTTTAATCCATGTAACGAATGACACGAAAAACTAATTTTTAAAAAATTGGACATTTTTATCTTTAAACGCGTTTTCCGGCTAAACTATGCGTCCTAGACCCATCAAACTTTACACTTTTCCTGTCCCTTAAAATTCGATTTGCGGCTAAACTACTTGCCCCAGCGACTTAAAAATTATATATTCGTGATCTTGGAACTGCCACCTTTTAATCCATGTAACGAATGACACGAAAAACTAATTTTAAAAAAATTGGACATTTTTATCTTTAAACGCGTTTTCCGGCTAAACTATGCGTCCTAGACCCATCAAACTTTACACTTTTCCTGTCCTTTAAAATTCGATTTGCGGCTAAACTACTTGCCCCAGCGACTTAAAAATTATATATTCGTGATCTTGAAACTGCCACCTTTTAATCCATGTAACGAATGACACGAAAAACTAATTTTAAAAAAATTGGACATTTTTATCTTTAAACGCGTTTTCCGGCTAAACTATGCGTCCTAGACCCATCAAACTTTACACTTTTCCTGTCCCTTAAAATTCGATTTGCGGCTAAACTACTTGCCCCAGCGACTTAAAAATTATATATTCGTGATCTTGGAACTGCCACCTTTTAATCCATGTAACGAATGACACGAAAAACTAATTTTAAAAAAATTGGACATTTTTATCTTTAAACGCGTTTTCCGGCTAAACTATGCGTCCTAGACCCATCAAACTTTACACTTTTTCTGTCCCTTAAAATTCGATTTGCGGCTAAACTACTTGCCCCAGCGACTTAAAAATTATATATTCGTGATCTTGGAACTGCCACCTTTTAATCCATGTAACGAATGACACGAAAAACTAATTTTAAAAAAATTGGACATTTTTATCTTTAAACGCGTTTTCCGGCTAAACTATGCGTCCTAGACCCATCAAACTTTACACTTTTTCTGTCCCTTAAAATTCGATTTGCGGCTAAACTACTTGCCCCAGCGACTTAAAAATTATATATTCGTGATCTAGAAACTGCCACCTTTTAATCCATGTAACGAATGACACGAAAAACTAATTTTAAAAAAATTGGACATTTTTATCTTTAAACGCGTTTTCCGGCTAAACTATGCGTCCTAGACCCATCAAACTTTACACTTTTCCTGTCCCTTAAAATTCGATTTGCGGCTAAACTACTTGCCCCAGCGACTTAAAAATTATATATTCGTGATCTTGGAACTGCCACCTTTTAATCCATGTAACGAATGACACGAAAAACTAATTTTAAAAAAATTGGACATTTTTATCTTTAAACGCGTTTTCCGGCTAAACTATGCGTCCTAGACCCATCAAACTTTACACTTTTTCTGTCCCTTAAAATTCGATTTGCGGCTAAACTACTTGCCCCAGCGACTTAAAAATTATATATTCGTGATCTTGGAACTGCCACCTTTTAATCCATGTAACGAATGACACGAAAAACTAATTTTAAAAAAATTGGACATTTTTATCTTTAAACGCGTTTTCCGGCTAAACTATGCGTCCTAGACCCATCAAACTTTACACTTTTCCTGTCCCTTAAAATTCGATTTGCGGCTAAACTACTTGCCCCAGCGACTTAAAAATTATATATTCGTGATCTTGGAACTGCCACCTTTTAATCCATGTAACGAATGACACGAAAAACTAATTTTAAAAAAATTGGACATTTTTATCTTTAAACGCGTTTTCCGGCTAAACTATGCGTCCTAGACCCATCAAACTTTACACTTTTCCTGTCCCTTAAAATTCGATTTGCGGCTAAACTACTTGCCCCAGCGACTTAAAAATTATATATTCGTGATCTTGGAACTGCCACCTTTTAATCCATGTAACGAATGACACGAAAAACTAATTTTAAAAAAAATGGACATTTTTATCTTTAAACGCGTTTTCCGGCTAAACTATGCGTCCTAGACCCATCAAACTTTACACTTTTTCTGTCCCTTAAAATTCGATTTGCGGCTAAACTACTTGCCCCAGCGACTTAAAAATTATATATTCGTGATCTTGGAACTGCCACCTTTTAATCCATGTAACGAATGACACGAAAAACTAATTTTAAAAAAATTGGACATTTTTATCTTTAAACGCGTTTTCCGGCTAAACTATGCGTCCTAGACCCATCAAACTTTACACTTTTCCTGTCCCTTAAAATTCGATTTGCGGCTAAACTACTTGCCCCAGCGACTTAAAAATTATATATTCGTGATCTTGGAACTGCCACCTTTTAATCCATGTAACGAATGACACGAAAAACTAATTTTAAAAAAATTGGACATTTTTATCTTTAAACGCGTTTTCCGGCTAAACTATGCGTCCTAGACCCATCAAACTTTACACTTTTCCTGTCCCTTAAAATTCGACTTGCCCCAGCGACTTAAAAATTATATATTCGTGATCTTGGAACTGCCACCTTTTAATCCATGTAACGAATGACACGAAAAACTAATTTTAAAAAAATTGGACATTTTTATCTTTAAACGCGTTTTCCGGCTAAACTATGCGTCCTAGACCCATCAAACTTTACACTTTTTCTGTCCCTTAAAATTCGATTTGCGGCTAAACTACTTGCCCCAGCGACTTAAAAATTATATATTCGTGATCTTGGAACTGCCACCTTTTAATCCATGTAACGAATGACACGAAAAACTAATTTTAAAAAAATTGGACATTTTTATCTTTAAACGCGTTTTCCGGCTAAGCTATGCGTCCTAGACCCATCAAACTTTACACTTTTCCTGTCCCTTAAAATTCGATTTGCGGCTAAACTACTTGCCCCAGCGACTTAAAAATTATATATTCGTGATCTTGGAACTGCCACCTTTTAATCCATGAAACGAATGACACGAAAAACTAATTTTAAAAAAATTGGACATTTTTATCTTTAAACGCGTTTTCCGGCTAAACTATGCGTCCTAGACCCATCAAACTTTACACTTTTCCTGTCCCTTAAAATTCGATTTGCGGCTAAACTACTTGCCCCAGCGACTTAAAAATTATATATTCGTGATCTTGGAACTGCCACCTTTTAATCCATGTAACGAATGACACGAAAAACTAATTTTAAAAAAATTGGACATTTTTATCTTTAAACGCGTTTTCCGGCTAAACTATGCGTCCTAGACCCATCAAACTTTACACTTTTTCTGTCCCTTAAAATTCGATTTGCGGCTAAACTACTTGCCCCAGCGACTTAAAAATTATATATTCGTGATCTTGGAACTGCCACCTTTTAATCCATGTAACGAATGACACGAAAAACTAATTTTAAAAAAATTGGACATTTTTATCTTTAAACGCGTTTTCCGGCTAAACTATGCATCCTAGACCCATCAAACTTTACACTTTTCCTGTCCCTTAAAATTCGATTTGCGGCTAAACTACTTGCCCCAGCGACTTAAAAATTATATATTCGTGATCTTGGAACTGCCACCTTTTAATCCATGTAACGAATGACACGAAAAACTAATTTTAAAAAAATTGGACATTTTTATCTTCAAACGCGTTTTCCGGCTAAACTATGCGTCCTAGACCCATCAAACTTTACACTTTTTCTGTCCCTTAAAATTCGATTTGCGGCTAAACTACTTGCCCCAGCGACTTAAAAATTATATATTCGTGATCTTGGAACTGCCACCTTTTAATCCATGTAACGAATGACACGAAAAACTAATTTTAAAAAAATTGGACATTTTTATCTTTAAACGCGTTTTCCGGCTAAACTATGCGTCCTAGACCCATCAAACTTTACACTTTTCCTGTCCCTTAAAATTCGATTTGCGGCTAAACTACTTGCCCCAGCGACTTAAAAATTATATATTCGTGATCTTGGAACTGCCACCTTTTAATCCATGTAACGAATGACACGAAAAACTAATTTTAAAAAAATTGGACATTTTTATCTTTAAACGCGTTTTCCGGCTAAACTATGCGTCCTAGACCCATAAAACTTTACACTTTTCCTGTCCCTTAAAATTCGATTTGCGGCTAAACTACTTGCCCCAGCGACTTAAAAATTATATATTCGTGATCTTGGAACTGCCACCTTTTAATCCATGTAACGAATGACACGAAAAACTAATTTTAAAAAAATTGGACATTTTTATCTTTAAACGCGTTTTCCGGCTAAACTATGCGTCCTAGACCCATCAAACTTTACACTTTTCCTGTCCCTTAAAATTCGATTTGCGGCTAAACTACTTGCCCCAGCGACTTAAAAATTATATATTCGTGATCTTGGAACTGCCACCTTTTAATCCATGTAACGAATGACACGAAAAACTAATTTTAAAAAAATTGGACATTTTTATCTTTAAACGCGTTTTCCGGCTAAACTATGCGTCCTAGACCCATCAAACTTTACACTTTTCCTGTCCCTTAAAATTCGATTTGCGGCTAAACTACTTGCCCCAGCGACTTAAAAATTATATATTCGTGATCTTGGAACTGCCACCTTTTAATCCATGTAACGAATGACGCGAAAAACTAATTTTAAAAAAATTGGACATTTTTATCTTTAAACGCGTTTTCCGGCTAAACTATGCGTCCTAGACCCATCAAACTTTACACTTTTCCTGTCCCTTAAAATTCGATTTGCGGCTAAACTACTTGCCCCAGCGACTTAAAAATTATATATTCGTGATCTTGGAACTGCCACCTTTTAATCCATGTAACGAATGACACGAAAAACTAATTTTAAAAAAATTGGACATTTTTATCTTTAAACGCGTTTTCCGGCTAAACTATGCGTCCTAGACCCATCAAACTTTACACTTTTTCTGTCCCTTAAAATTCGATTTGCGGCTAAACTACTTGCCCCAGCGACTTAAAAATTATATATTCGTGATCTTGGAACTGCCACCTTTTAATCCATGTAACGAATGACACGAAAAACTAATTTTAAAAAAATTGGACATTTTTATCTTTAAACGCGTTTTCCGGCTAAACTATGCGTCCTAGACCCATCAAACTTTACACTTTTTCTGTCCCTTAAAATTCGATTTGCGGCTAAACTACTTGCCCCAGCGACTTAAAAATTATATATTCGTGATCTTGGAACTGCCACCTTTTAATCCATGTAACGAATGACACGAAAAACTAATTTTAAAAAAATTGGACATTTTTATCTTTAAACGCGTTTTCCGGCTAAACTATGCGTCCTAGACCCATCAAACTTTACACTTTTTCTGTCCCTTAAAATTCGATTTGCGGCTAAACTACTTGCCCCAGCGACTTAAAAATTATATATTCGTGATCTTGGAACTGCCACCTTATAATCCATGTAACGAATGACACGAAAAACTAATTTTAAAAAAATTGGACATTTTTATCTTTAAACGCGTTTTCCGGCTAAACTATGCGTCCTAGACCCATCAAACTTTACACTTTTCCTGTCCCTTAAAATTCGATTTGCGGCTAAACTACTTGCCCCAGCGACTTAAAAATTATATATTCGTGATCTTGGAACTGCCACCTTTTAATCCATGTAAGGAATGACACGAAAAACTAATTTTAAAAAAATTGGACGTTTTTATCTTTAAACGCGTTTTCCGGCTAAACTATGCGTCCTAGACCCATCAAACTTTACATTTTATCTGTCCCTTAAAATTCGATTTGCGGCTAAACTACTTGCCCCAGCGACTTAAAAATTATATATTCGTGATCTTGGAACTGCCACCTTTTAACGAATGTAACGAATGACACGAAAAACTAATTTTAAAAAAATTGGACATTTTTATCTTTAAACGCGTTTTCCGGCTAAACTATGCGTCCTAGACCCATCAAACTTTACACTTTTCCTGTCCCTTAAAATTCGAATTGCGGCTAAACTACTTGCCCCAGCGACTTAAAAATTATATATTCGTGATCTTGGAACTGCCACCTTTTAATCCATGTAACGAATGACACGAAAAACTAATTTTAAAAAAATTGGACATTTTTATCTTTAAACGCGTTTTCCGGCTAAACTATGCGTCCTAGACCCATCAAACTTTACACTTTTCCTGTCCCTTAAAATTCGATTTGCGGCTAAACTACTTGCCCCAGCGACTTAAAAATTATATATTCGTGATCTTGGAACTGCCACCTTTTAATCCATGTAACGAATGACACGAAAAACTAATTTTAAAAAAATTGGACATTTTTATCTTTAAACGCGTTTTCCGGCTAAACTATGCGTCCTAGACCCATCAAACTTTACACTTTTCCTGTCCCTTAAAATTCGATTTGCGGCTAAACTACTTGCCCCAGCGACTTAAAAATTATATATTCGTGATCTTGGAACTGCCACCTTTTAATCCATGTAAGGAATGACACGAAAAACTAATTTTAAAAAAATTGGACGTTTTTATCTTTAAACGCGTTTTCCGGCTAAACTATGCGTCCTAGACCCATCAAACTTTACATTTTATCTGTCCCTTAAAATTCGATTTGCGGCTAAACTACTTGCCCCAGCGACTTAAAAATTATATATTCGTGATCTTGGAACTGCCACCTTTTAACGAATGTAACGAATGACACGAAAAACTAATTTTAAAAAAATTGGACATTTTTATCTTTAAACGCGTTTTCCGGCTAAACTATGCGTCCTAGACCCATCAAACTTTACACTTTTCCTGTCCCTTAAAATTCGAATTGCGGCTAAACTACTTGCCCCAGCGACTTAAAAATTATATATTCGTGATCTTGGAACTGCCACCTTTTAATCCATGTAACGAATGACACGAAAAACTAATTTTAAAAAAATTGGACATTTTTATCTTTAAACGCGTTTTCCGGCTAAACTATGCGTCCTAGACCCATCAAACTTTACACTTTTCCTGTCCCTTAAAATTCGATTTGCGGCTAAACTACTTGCCCCAGCGACTTAAAAATTATATATTCGTGATCTTGGAACTGCCACCTTTTAATCCATGTAACGAATGACACGAAAAACTAATTTTAAAAAAATTGGACATTTTTATCTTTAAACGCGTTTTCCGGCTAAACTATGCGTCCTAGACCCATCAAACTTTACACTTTTCCTGTTCCTTAAAATTCGATTTGCGGCTAAACTACTTGCCCCAGCGACTTAAAAATTATATATTCGTGATCTTGGAACTGCCACCTTTTAATCCATGTAACGAATGACACGAAAAACTAATTTTAAAAAAATTGGACATTTTTATCTTTAAACGCGTTTTCCGGCTAAACTATGCGTCCTAGACCCATCAAACTTTACACTTTTTCTGGCCCTTAAAATTCGATTTGCGGCTAAACTACTTGCCCCAGCGACTTAAAAATTATATATTCGTGATCTTGGAACTGCCACCTTTTAATCCATGTAAGGAATGACACGAAAAACTAATTTTAAAAAAATTGGACGTTTTTATCTTTAAACGCGTTTTCCGGCTAAACTATGCGTCCTAGACCCATCAAACTTTACATTTTATCTGTCCCTTAAAATTCGATTTGCGGCTAAACTACTTGCCCCAGCGACTTAAAAATTATATATTCGTGATCTTGGAACTGCCACCTTTTAATCCATGTAACGAATGACACGAAAAACTAATTTTAAAAAAATTGGACATTTTTATCTTTAAACGCGTTTTCCGGCTAAACTATGCGTCCTAGACCCATCAAACTTTACACTTTTCCTGTCCCTTAAAATTCGATTTGCGGCTAAACTACTTGCCCCAGCGACTTAAAAATTATATATTCGTGATCTTGGAACTGCCACCTTTTAATCCATGTAACGATTGACACGAAAAACTAATTTTAAAAAAATTGGACATTTTTATCTTTAAACGCGTTTTCCGGCTAAACTATGCGTCCTAGACCCATCAAACTTTACACTTTTCCTGTCCCTTAAAATTCGATTTGCGGCTAAACTACTTGCCCCAGCGACTTAAAAATTATATTTTCGTGATCTTGGAACTGCCACCTTTTAATCCATGTAACGAATGACACGAAAAACTAATTTTAAAAAAATTGGACATTTTTATCTTTTAACGCGTTTTCCGGCTAAACTATGCGTCCTAGACCCATCAAACTTTACACTTTTCCTGTCCCTTAAAATTCGATTTGCGGCTAAACTACTTGCCCCAGCGACTTAAAAATTATATATTCGTGATCTTGGAACTGCCACCTTTTAATCCATGTAACGAATGACACGAAAAACTAATTTTAAAAAAATTGGACATTTTTATCTTTAAACGCGTTTTCCGGCTAAACTATGCGTCCTAGACCCATCAAACTTTACACTTTTTCTGTCCCTTAAAATTCGATTTGCGGCTAAACTACTTGCCCCAGCGACTTAAAAATTATATATTCGTGATCTTGGAACTGCCACCTTTTAATCCATGTAACGAATGACACGAAAAACTAATTTTAAAAAAATTGGACATTTTTATCTTTAAACGCGTTTTCCGGCTAAACTATGCGTCCTAGACCCATCAAACTTTACACTTTTTCTGTCCCTTAAAATTCGATTTGCGGCTAAACTACTTGCCCCAGCGACTTAAAAATTATATATTCGTGATCTTGGAACTGCCACCTTTTAATCCATGTAACGAATGACACGAAAAACTAATTTTAAAAAAATTGGACATTTTTATCTTTAAACGCGTTTTCCGGCTAAACTATGCGTCCTAGACCCATCAAACTTTACACTTTTCCTGTCCCTTAAAATTCGATTTGCGGCTAAACTACTTGCCCCAGCGACTTAAAAATTATATATTCGTGATCTTGGAACTGCCACCTTTTAATCCATGTAACGAATGACACGAAAAACTAATTTTAAAAAAATTGGACATTTTTATCTTTAAACGCGTTTTCCGGCTAAACTATGCGTCCTAGACCCATCAAACTTTACACTTTTCCTGTCCCTTAAAATTCGATTTGCGGCTAAACTACTTGCCCCAGCGACTTAAAAATTATATATTCGTGATCTTGGAACTGCCACCTTTTAATCCATGTAACGAATGACACGAAAAACTAATTTTAAAAAAATTGGACATTTTTATCTTTAAACGCGTTTTCCGGCTAAACTATGCGTCCTAGACCCATCAAACTTTACACTTTTCCTGCCCCTTAAAATTCGATTTCCGGCTAAACTACTTGCCCCAGCGACTTAAAAATTATATATTCGTGATCTTGGAACTGCCACCTTTTAATCCATGTAACGAATGACACGAAAAACTAATTTTAAAAAAATTGGACATTTTTATCTTTAAACGCGTTTTCCGGCTAAACTATGCGTCCTAGACCCATCAAACTTTACACTTTTCCTGTCCCTTAAAATTCGATTTGCGGCTAAACTACTTGCCCCAGCGACTTAAAAATTATATATTCGTGATCTTGGAACTGCCACCTTTTAATCCATGTAACGAATGACACGAAAAACTAATTTTAAAAAAATTGGACATTTTTATCTTTAAACGCGTTTTCCGGCTAAACTATGCGTCCTAGACCCATCAAACTTTACACTTTTCCTGTCCCTTAAAATTCGATTTGCGGCTAAACTACTTGCCCCAGCGACTTAAAAATTATATATTCGTGATCTTGGAACTGCCACCTTTTAATCCATGTAACGAATGACACGAAAAACTAATTTTAAAAAAATTGGACATTTTTATCTTTAAACGCGTTTTCCGGCTAAACTATGCGTCCTAGACCCATCAAACTTTACACTTTTCCTGTCCCTTAAAATTCGATTTGCGGCTAAACTACTTGCCCCAGCGACTTAAAAATTATATATTCGTGATCTTGGAACTGCCACCTTTTAATCCATGTAACGAATGACACGAAAAACTAATTTTAAAAAAATTGGACATTTTTATCTTTAAACGCGTTTTCCGGCTAAACTATGCGTCCTAGACCCATCAAACTTTACACTTTTCCTGTCCCTTAAAATTCGATTTGCGGCTAAACTACTTGCCCCAGCGAATTAAAAATTATATATTCGTGATCTTGGAACTGCCACCTTTTAATCCATGTAACGAATGACACGAAAAACTAATTTTAAAAAAATTGGACATTTTTATCTTTAAACGCGTTTTCCGGCTAAACTATGCGTCCTAGACCCATCAAACTTTACACTTTTTCTGTCCCTTAAAATTCGATTTGCGGCTAAACTACTTGCCCCAGCGACTTAAAAATTATATATTCGTGATCTTGGAACTGCCACCTTTTAATCCATGTAACGAATGACACGAAAAACTAATTTTAAAAAAATTGGACATTTTTATCTTTAAACGCGTTTTCCGGCTAAACTATGCGTCCTAGACCCATCAAACTTTACACTTTTCCTGTCCCTTAAAATTCGATTTGCGGCTAAACTACTTGCCCCAGCGACTTAAAAATTATATATTCGTGATCTTGGAACTGCCACCTTTTAATCCATGTAACGAATGACACGAAAAACTAATTTTAAAAAAATTGGACATTTTTATCTTTAAACGCGTTTTCCGGCTAAACTATGCGTCCTAGACCCATCAAACTTTACACTTTTCCTGTCCCTTAAAATTCGATTTGCGGCTAAACTACTTGCCCCAGCGACTTAAAAATTATATATTCGTGATCTTGGAACTGCCACCTTTTAATCCATGTAACGAATGACACGAAAAACTAATTTTAAAAAAATTGGACATTTTTATCTTTAAACGTGTTTTCCGGCTAAACTATGCGTCCTAGACCCATCAAACTTTACACTTTTTCTGTCCCTTAAAATTCGATTTGCGGCTAAACTACTTGCCCCAGCGACTTAAAAATTATATATTCGTGATCTTGGAACTGCCACCTTTTAATCCATGTAACGAATGACACGAAAAACTAATTTTAAGAAAAATTGGACATTTTTATCTTTAAACGCGTTTTCCGGCTAAACTATGCGTCCTAGACCCATCAAACTTTACACTTTTCCTGTCCCTTAAAATTCGATTTGCGGCTAAACTACTTGCCCCAGCGACTTAAAAATTATATATTCGTGATCTTGGAACTGCCACCTTTTAATCCATGTAACGAATGACACGAAAAACTAATTTTAAAAAAATTGGACATTTTTATCTTTAAACGCGTTTTCCGGCTAAACTATGCGTCCTAGACCCATCAAACTTTACACTTTTTCTGTCCCTTAAAATTCGATTTGCGGCTAAACTACTTGCCCCAGCGACTTAAAAATTATATATTCGTGATCTTGGAACTGCCACCTTTTAATCCATGTAACGAATGACACGAAAAACTAATTTTAAAAAAATTGGACATTTTTATCTTTAAACGCGTTTTCCGGCTAAACTATGCGTCCTAGACCCATCAAACTTTACACTTTTTCTGTCCCTTAAAATTCGATTTGCGGCTAAACTACTTGCCCCAGCGACTTAAAAATTATATATTCGTGATCTTGGAACTGCCACCTTTTAATCCATGTAACGAATGACACGAAAAACTAATTTTAAAAAAATTGGACATTTTTATCTTTAAACGCGTTTTCCGGCTAAACTATGCGTCCTAGACCCATCAAACTTTACACTTTTTCTGTCCCTTAAAATTCGATTTGCGGCTAAACTACTTGCCCCAGCGACTTAAAAATTATATATTCGTGATCTTGGAACTGCCACCTTTTAATCCATGTAACGAATGACACGAAAAACTAATTTTAAAAAAATTGGACATTTTTATCTTTAAACGCGTTTTCCGGCTAAACTATGCGTCCTAGACCCATCAAACTTTACACTTTTCCTGTCCCTTAAAATTCGATTTGCGGCTAAACTACTTGCCCCAGCGACTTAAAAATTATATATTCGTGATCTTGGAACTGCCACCTTTTAATCCATGTAACGAATGACACGAAAAACTAATTTTAAAAAAATTGGACATTTTTATCTTTAAACGCGTTTTCCGGCTAAACTATGCGTCCTAGACCCATCAAACTTTTCACTTTTTCTGTCCCTTAAAATTCGATTTGCGGCTAAACTACTTGCCCCAGCGACTTAAAAATTATATATTCGTGATCTTGGAACTGCCACCTTTTAATCCATGTAACGAATGACACGAAAAACTAATTTTAAAAAAATTGGACATTTTTATCTTTAAACGCGTTTTCCGGCTAAACTATGCGTCCTAGACCCATCAAACTTTACACTTTTTCTGTCCCTTAAAATTCGATTTGCGGCTAAACTACTTGCCCCAGCGACTTAAAAATTATATATTCGTGATCTTGGAACTGCCACCTTTTAATCCATGTAACGAATGACACGAAAAACTAATTTTAAAAAAATTGGACATTTTTATCTTTAAACGCGTTTTCCGGCTAAACTATGCGTCCTAGACCCATCAAACTTTACACTTTTTCTGTCCCTTAAAATTCGATTTGCGGCTAAACTACTTGCCCCAGCGACTTAAAAATTATATATTCGTGATCTTGGAACTGCCACCTTTTAATCCATGTAACGAATGACACGAAAAACTAATTTTAAAAAAATTGGACATTTTTATCTTTAAACGCGTTTTCCGGCTAAACTATGCGTCCTAGACCCATCAAACTTTACACTTTTCCTGTCCCTTAAAATTCGATTTGCGGCTAAACTACTTGTCCCAGCGACTTAAAAATTATATATTCGTGATCTTGGAACTGCCACCTTTTAATCCATGTAACGAATGACACGAAAAACTAATTTTAAAAAAATTGGACATTTTTATCTTTAAACGCGTTTTCCGGCTAAACTATGCGTCCTAGACCCATCAAACTTTACACTTTTTCTGTCCCTTAAAATTCGATTTGCGGCTAAACTACTTGCCCCAGCGACTTAAAAATTATATATTCGTGATCTTGGAACTGCCACCTTTTAATCCATGTAACGAATGACACGAAAAACTAATTTTAAAAAAATTGGACATTTTTATCTTTAAACGCGTTTTCCGGCTAAACTATGCGTCCTAGACCCATCAAACTTTACACTTTTCCTGTCCCTTAAAATTCGATTTGCGGCTAAACTACTTGCCCCAGCGACTTAAAAATTATATATTCGTGATCTTGGAACTGCCACCTTTTAATCCATGTAACGAATGACACGAAAAACTAATTTTAAAAGAATTGGACATTTTTATCTTTAAACGCGTTTTCCGGCTAAACTATGCGTCCTAGACCCATCAAACTTTACACTTTTCCTGTCCCTTAAAATTCGATTTGCGGCTAAACTACTTGCCCCAGCGACTTAAAAATTATATATTCGTGATCTTGGAACTGCCACCTTTTAATCCATGTAACGAATGACACGAAAAACTAATTTTAAAAAAATTGGACATTTTTATCTTTAAACGCGTTTTCCGGCTAAACTATGCGTCCTAGACCAAATAAAAATTATATATTCGTGATCTTGGAACTGCCACCTTTTAATCCATGTAACGAATGACACGAAAAACTAATTTTAAAAAAATTGGACATTTTTATCTTTAAACGCGTTTTCCGGCTAAACTATGCGTCCTAGACCCATCAAACTTTACACTTTTCCTGTCCCTTAAAATTCGATTTGCGGCTAAACTACTTGCCCCAGCGACTTAAAAATTATATATTCGTGATCTTGGAACTGCCACCTTTTAATCCATGTAACGAATGACACGAAAAACTAATTTTAAAAAAATTGGACATTTTTATCTTTAAACGCGTTTTCCGGCTAAACTATGCGTCCTAGACCCAATAAAAATTATATATTTGTGATCTTGGAACTGCCACCTTTTAATCCATGTAACGAATGACACGAAAAACTAATTTTAAAAAAATTGGACATTTTTATCTTTAAACGCGTTTTCCGGCTAAACTATGCGTCCTAGACCCATCAAACTTTACACTTTTCCTGTCCCTTAAAATTCGATTTGCGGCTAAACTACTTGCCCCAGCGACTTAAAAATTATATATTCGTGATCTTGGAACTGCCACCTTTTAATCCATGTAACGAATGACACGAAAAACTAATTTTAAAAAAATTGGACATTTTTATCTTTAAACGCGTTTTCCGGCTAAACTATGCGTCCTAGACCCATCAAACTTTACACTTTTCCTGTCCCTTAAAATTCGATTTGCGGCTAAACTACTTGCCCCAGCGACTTAAAAATTATATATTCGTGATCTTGGAACTGCCACCTTTTAATCCATGTAACGAATGACACGAAAAACTAATTTTAAAAAAAATTGGACGTTTTTATCTTTAAACGCGTTTTCCGGCTAAACTATGCGTCCTAGACCCATCAAACTTTACATTTTATCTGTCCCTTAAAATTCGATTTGCGGCTAAACTACTTGCCCCAGCGACTTAAAAATTATATATTCGTGATCTTGGAACTGCCACCTTTTAATCCATGTAACGAATGACACGAAAAACTAATTTTAAAAAAATTGGACATTTTTATCTTTAAACGCGTTTTCCGGCTAAACTATGCGTCCTAGACCCATCAAACTTTACACTTTTCCTGTCCCTTAAAATTCGATTTGCGGCTAAACTACTTGCCCCAGCGACTTAAAAATTATATATTCGTGATCTTGGAACTGCCACCTTTTAATCCATGTAACGAATGACACGAAAAACTAATTTTAAAAAAATTGGACATTTTTATCTTTAAACGCGTTTTCCGGCTAAACTATGCGTCCTAGACCCATCAAACTTTACACTTTTCCTGTCCCTTAAAATTCGATTTGCGGCTAAACTACTTGCCCCAGCGACTTAAAAATTATATATTCGTGATCTTGGAACTGCAACCTTTTAATCCATGTAACGAATGACACGAAAAACTAATTTTAAAAAAATTGGACATTTTTATCTTTAAACGCGTTTTCCGGCTAAACTATGCGTCCTAGACCCATCAAACTTTACACTTTTCCTGTCCCTTAAAATTCGATTTGCGGCTAAACTACTTGCCCCAGCGACTTAAAAATTATATATTCGTGATCTTGGAACTGCCACCTTTTAATCCATGTAACGAATGACACGAAAAACTAATTTTAAAAAAATTGGACATTTTTATCTTTAAACGCGTTTTCCGGCTAAACTATGCGTCCTAGACCCATCAAACTTTACACTTTTCCTGTCCCTTAAAATTCGATTTGCGGCTAAACTACTTGCCCCAGCGACTTAAAAATTATATATTCGTGATCTTGGAACTGCCACCTTTTAATCCATGTAACGAATGACACGAAAAACTAATTTTAAAAAAATTGGACATTTTTATCTTTAAACGCGTTTTCCGGCTAAACTATGCGTCCTAGACCCATCAAACTTTACACTTTTTCTGTCCCTTAAAATTCGATTTGCGGCTAAACTACTTGCCCCAGCGACTTAAAAATTATATATTCGTGATCTTGGAACTGCCACCTTTTAATCCATGTAACGAATGACACGAAAAACTAATTTTAAAAAAATTGGACATTTTTATCTTTAAACGCGTTTTCCGGCTAAACTATGCGTCCTAGACCCATCAAACTTTACACTTTTCCTGTCCCTTAAAATTCGATTTGCGGCTAAACTACTTGCCCCAGCGACTTAAAAATTATATATTCGTGATCTTGGAACTGCCACCTTTTAATCCATGTAACGAATGACACGAAAAACTAATTTTAAAAAAATTGGACATTTTTATCTTTAAACGCGTTTTCCGGCAAAACTATGCGTCCTAGACCCATCAAACTTTACACTTTTTCTGTCCCTTAAAATTCGATTTGCGGCTAAACTACTTGCCCCAGCGACTTAAAAATTATATATTCGTGATCTTGGAACTGCCACCTTTTAATCCATGTAACGAATGACACGAAAAACTAATTTTAAAAAATTTGACATTTTTATCTTTAAACGCGTTTTCCGGCTAAACTATGCGTCCTAGACCCATCAAACTTTACACTTTTTCTGTCCCTTAAAATTCGATTTGCGGCTAAACTACTTGCCCCAGCGACTTAAAAATTATATATTCGTGATCTTGGAACTGCCACCTTTTAATCCATGTAACGAATGACACGAAAAACTAATTTTAAAAAAATTGGACATTTTTATCTTTAAACGCGTTCTCCGGCTAAACTATGCGTCCTAGACCCATCAAACTTTACACTTTTCCTGTCCCTTAAAATTCGATTTGCGGCTAAACTACTTGCCCCAGCGACTTAAAAATTATATATTCGTGATCTTGGAACTGCCACCTTTTAATCCATGTAACGAATGACACGAAAAACTAATTTTAAAAAAATTGGACATTTTTATCTTTAAACGCGTTTTCAGGCTAAACTATGCGTCCTAGACCCATCAAACTTTACACTTTTCCTGTCCCTTAAAATTCGATTTGCGGCTAAACTAGTTGCCCCAGCGACTTAAAAATTATATATTCGTGATCTTGGAACTGCCACCTTTTAATCCATGTAACGAATGACACGAAAAACTAATTTTAAAAAAATTGGACATTTTTATCTTTAAACGCGTTTTCCGGCTAAACTATGCGTCCTAGACCCATCAAACTTTACACTTTTCCTGTCCCTTAAAATTCGATTTGCGGCTAAACTACTTGCCCCAGCGACTTAAAAATTATATATTCGTGATCTTGGAACTGCCACCTTTTAATCCATGTAACGAATGACACGAAAAACTAATTTTAAAAAAATTGGACAGTTTTATCTTTAAACGCGTTTTCCGGCTAAACTATGCGTCCTAGACCCATCAAACTTTACACTTTTCCTGTCCCTTAAAATTCGATTTGCGGCTAAACTACTTGCCCCAGCGACTTAAAAATTATATATTCGTGATCTTGGAACTGCCACCTTTTAATCCATGTAACGAATGACACGAAAAACTAATTTTAAAAAAATTGGACATTTTTATCTTTAAACGCGTTTTCCGGCTAAACTATGCGTCCTAGACCCATCAAACTTTACACTTTTCCTGTCCCTTAAAATTCGATTTGCGGCTAAACTACTTGCCCCAGCGACTTAAAAATTATATATTCGTGATCTTGGAACTGCCACCTTTTAATCCATGTAACGAATGACACGAAAAACTAATTTTAAAAAAATTGGACATTTTTATCTTTAAACGCGTTTTCCGGCTAAACTATGCGTCCTAGACCCATCAAACTTTACACTTTTCCTGTCCCTTAAAATTCGATTTGCGGCTAAACTACTTGCCCCAGCGACTTAAAAATTATATATTCGTGATCTTGGAACTGCCACCTTTTAATCCATGTAACGAATGACACGAAAAACTAATTTTAAAAAAATTGGACATTTTTATCTTTAATCGCGTTTTCCGGCTAAACTATGCGTCCTAGACCCATCAAACTTTACACTTTTCCTGTCCCTTAAAATTCGATTTGCGGCTAAACTACTTGCCCCAGCGACTTAAAAATTATATATTCGTGATCTTGGAACTGCCACCTTTTAATCCATGTAACGAATGACACGAAAAACTAATTTTAAAAAAATTGGACATTTTTATCTTTAAACGCGTTTTCCGGCTAAACTATGCGTCCTAGACCCATCAAACTTTACACTTTTCCTGTCCCTTAAAATTCGATTTGCGGCTAAACTACTTGCCCCAGTGACTTAAAAATTATATATTCGTGATCTTGGAACTGCCACCTTTTAATCCATGTAACGAATGACACGAAAAACTAATTTTAAAAAAATTGGACATTTTTATCTTTAAACGCGTTTTCCGGCTAAACTATGCGTCCTAGACCCATCAAACTTTACACTTTTTCTGTCCCTTAAAATTCGATTTGCGGCTAAACTACTTGCCCCAGCGACTTAAAAATTATATATTCGTGATCTTGGAACTGCCACCTTTTAATCCATGTAACGAATGACACGAAAAACTAATTTTAAAAAAATTGGACATTTTTATCTTTAAACGCGTTCTCCGGCTAAACTATGCGTCCTAGACCCATCAAACTTTACACTTTTCCTGTCCCTTAAAATTCGATTTGCGGCTAAACTAGTTGCCCCAGCGACTTAAAAATTATATATTCGTGATCTTGGAACTGCCACCTTTTAATCCATGTAACGAATGACACGAAAAACTAATTTTAAAAAAATTGGACATTTTTATCTTTAAACGCGTTTTCCGGCTAAACTATGCGTCCTAGACCCATCAAACTTTACACTTTTCCTGTCCCTTAAAATTCGATTTGCGGCTAAACTACTTGCCCCAGCGACTTAAAAATTATATATTCGTGATCTTGGAACTGCCACCTTTTAATCCATGTAACGAATGACACGAAAAACTAATTTTAAAAAAATTGGACAGTTTTATCTTTAAACGCGTTTTCCGGCTAAACTATGCGTCCTAGACCCATCAAACTTTACACTTTTCCTGTCCCTTAAAATTCGATTTGCGGCTAAACTACTTGCCCCAGCGACTTAAAAATTATATATTCGTGATCTTGGAACTGCCACCTTTTAATCCATGTAACGAATGACACGAAAAACTAATTTTAAAAAAATTGGACATTTTTATCTTTAAACGCGTTTTCCGGCTAAACTATGCGTCCTAGACCCATCAAACTTTACACTTTTCCTGTCCCTTAAAATTCGATTTGCGGCTAAACTACTTGCCCCAGCGACTTAAAAATTATATATTCGTGATCTTGGAACTGCCACCTTTTAATCCATGTAACGAATGACACGAAAAACTAATTTTAAAAAAATTGGACATTTTTATCTTTAAACGCGTTTTCCGGCTAAACTATGCGTCCTAGACCCATCAAACTTTACACTTTTCCTGTCCCTTAAAATTCGATTTGCGGCTTAACTACTTGCCCCAGCGACTTAAAAATTATATATTCGTGATCTTGGAACTGCCACCTTTTAATCCATGTAACGAATGACACGAAAAACTAATTTTAAAAAAATTGGACATTTTTATCTTTAATCGCGTTTTCCGGCTAAACTATGCGTCCTAGACCCATCAAACTTTACACTTTTCCTGTCCCTTAAAATTCGATTTGCGGCTAAACTACTTGCCCCAGCGACTTAAAAATTATATATTCGTGATCTTGGAACTGCCACCTTTTAATCCATGTAACGAATGACACGAAAAACTAATTTTAAAAAAATTGGACATTTTTATCTTTAAACGCGTTTTCCGGCTAAACTATGCGTCCTAGACCCATCAAACTTTACACTTTTCCTGTCCCTTAAAATTCGATTTGCGGCTAAACTACTTGCCCCAGCGACTTAAAAATTATATATTCGTGATCTTGGAACTGCCACCTTTTAATCCATGTAACGAATGACACGAAAAACTAATTTTAAAAAAATTGGACATTTTTATCTTTAAACGCGTTTTCCGGCTAAACTATGCGTCCTAGACCCATCAAACTTTACACTTTTTCTGTCCCTTAAAATTCGATTTGCGGCTAAACTACTTGCCCCAGCGACTTAAAAATTATATATTCGTGATCTTGGAACTGCCACCTTTTAATCCATGTAACGAATGACACGAAAAACTAATTTTAAAAAAAATTGGACATTTTTATCTTTAAACGCGTTTTCCGGCTAAACTATGCGTCCTAGACCCATCAAACTTTACACTTTTCCTGTCCCTTAAAATTCGATTTGCGGCTAAACTACTTGCCCCAGCGACTTAAAAATTATATATTCGTGATCTTGGAACTGCCACCTTTTAATCCATGTAACGAATGACACGAAAACTAATTTTAAAAAAATTGGACATTTTTATCTTTAAACGCGTTTTCCGGCTAAACTATGCGTCCTAGACCCATCAAACTTTACACTTTTCCTGTCCCTTAAAATTCGATTTGCGGCTAAACTACTTGCCCCAGCGACTTAAAAATTATATATTCGTGATCTTGGAACTGCCACCTTTTAATCCATGTAACGAATGACACGAAAAACTAATTTTAAAAAAATTGGACATTTTTATCTTTAAACGCGTTTTCCGGCTAAACTATGCGTCCTAGACCCATCAAACTTTACACTTTTCCTGTCCCTTAAAATTCGATTTGCGGCTAAACTACTTGCCCCAGCGACTTAAAAATTATATATTCGTGATCTTGGAACTGCCACCTTTTAATCCATGTAACGAATGACACGAAAAACTAATTTTAAAAAAATTGGACATTTTTATCTTTAAACGCGTTTTCCGGCTAAACTATGCGTCCTAGACCCATCAAACTTTACACTTTTTCTGTCCCTTAAAATTCGATTTGCGGCTAAACTACTTGCCCCAGCGACTTAAAAATTATATATACGTGATCTTGGAACTGCCACCTTTTAATCCATGTAACGAATGACACGAAAAACTAATTTTAAAAAAATTGGACATTTTTATCTTTAAACGCGTTTTCCGGCTAAACTATGCGTCCTAGACCCATCAAACTTTACACTTTTTCTGTCCCTTAAAATTCGATTTGCGGCTAAACTACTTGCCCCAGCGACTTAAAAATTATATATTCGTGATCTTGGAACTGCCACCTTTTAATCCATGTAACGAATGACACGAAAAACTAATTTTAAAAAAATTGGACATTTTTATCTTTAAACGCGTTTTCCGGCTAAACTATGCTCCCTAGACCCATCAAACTTTACACTTTTCCTGTCCCTTAAAATTCGATTTGCGGCTAAACTACTTGCCCCAGCGACTTAAAAATTATATATTCGTGATCTTGGAACTGCCACCTTTTAATCCATGTAACGAATGACACGAAAAACTAATTTTAAAAAAATTGGACATTTTTATCTTTAAACGCGTTTTCCGGCTAAACTATGCGTCCTAGACCCATCAAACTTTACACTTTTCCTGTCCCTTAAAATTCGATTTGCGGCTAAACTACTTGCCCCAGCGACTTAAAAATTATATATTCGTGATCTTGGAACTGCCACCTTTTAATCCATGTAACGAATGACACGAAAAACTAATTTTAAAAAAATTGGACATTTTTATCTTTAAACGCGTTTTCCGGCTAAACTATGCGTCCTAGACCCATCAAACTTTACACTTTTTCTGTCCCTTAAAATTCGATTTGCGGCTAAACTACTTGCCCCAGCGACTTAAAAATTATATATTCGTGATCTTGGAACTGCCACCTTTTAATCCATGTAACGAATGACACGAAAAACTAATTTTAAAAAAAATTGGACATTTTTATCTTTAAACGCGTTTTCCGGCTAAACTATGCGTCCTAGACCCATCAAACTTTACACTTTTCCTGTCCCTTAAAATTCGATTTGCGGCTAAACTACTTGCCCCAGCGACTTAAAAATTATATATTCGTGATCTTGGAACTGCCACCTTTTAATCCATGTAACGAATGACACGAAAAACTAATTTTAAAAAAATTGGACATTTTTTATCTTTAAACGCGTTTTCCGGCTAAACTATGCGTCCTAGACCCATCAAACTTTACACTTTTCCTGTCCCTTAAAATTCGATTTGCGGCTAAACTACTTGCCCCAGCGACTTAAAAATTATATATTCGTGATCTTGGAACTGCCACCTTTTAATCCATGTAACGAATGACACGAAAAACTAATTTTAAAAAAATTGGACATTTTTATCTTTAAACGCGTTTTCCGGCTAAACTATGCGTCCTAGACCCATCAAACTTTACACTTTTTCTGTCCCTTAAAATTCGATTTGCGGCTAAACTACTTGCCCCAGCGACTTAAAAATTATATATTCGTGATCTTGGAACTGCCACCTTTTAATCCATGTAACGAATGACACGAAAAACTAATTTTAAAAAAATTGGACATTTTTATCTTTAAACGCGTTTTCCGGCTAAACTATGCGTCCTAGACCCATCAAACTTTACACTTTTTCTGTCCCTTAAAATTCGATTTGCGGCTAAACTACTTGCCCCAGCGACTTAAAAATTATATATTCGTGATCTTGGAACTGCCACCTTTTAATCCATGTAACGAATGACACGAAAAACTAATTTTAAAAAAATTGGACGTTTTTATCTTTAAACGCGTTTTCCGGCTAAACTATGCGTCCTAGACCTATCAAACTTTACACTTTTCCTGTCCCTTAAAATTCGATTTGCGGCTAAACTACTTGCCCCAGCGACTTAAAAATTATATATTCGTGATCTTGGAACTGCCACCTTTTAATCCATGTAACGAATGACACGAAAAACTAATTTTAAAAAAATTGGACATTTTTATCTTTAAACGCGTTTTCCGGCTAAACTATGCGTCCTAGACCCATCAAACTTTACACTTTTTCTGTCCCTTAAAATTCGATTTGCGGCTAAACTACTTGCCCCAGCGACTTAAAAATTATATATTCGTGATCTTGGAACTGCCACCTTTTAATCCATGTAACGAATGACACGAAAAACTAATTTTAAAAAAATTGGACATTTTTATCTTTAAACGCGTTTTCCGGCTAAACTATGCGTCCTAGACCCATCAAACTTTACACTTTTCCTGTCCCTTAAAATTCGATTTGCGGCTAAACTACTTGCCCCAGCGACTTAAAAATTATATATTCGTGATCTTGGAACTGCCACCTTTTAATCCATGTAACGAATGACACGAAAAACTAATTTTAAAAAAATTGGACATTTTTATCTTTAAACGCGTTTTCCGGCTAAACTATGCGTCCTAGACCCATCAAACTTTACACTTTTTCTGTCCCTTAAAATTCGATTTGCGGCTAAACTACTTGCCCCAGCGACTTAAAAATTATATATTCGTGATCTTGGAACTGCCACCTTTTAATCCATGTAACGAATGACACGAACATCTAATTTTAAAAAAATTGGACATTTTTATCTTTAAACGCGTTTTCCGGCTAAACTATGCGTCCTAGACCCATCAAACTTTACACTTTTTCTGTCCCTTAAAATTCGATTTGCGGCTAAACTACTTGCCCCAGCGACTTAAAAATTATATATTCGTGATCTTGGAACTGCCACCTTTTAATCCATGTAACGAATGACACGAAAAACTAATTTTAAAAAAATTGGACATTTTTATCTTTAAACGCGTTTTCCGGCTAAACTATGCGTCCTAGACCTATCAAACTTTACACTTTTCCTGTCCCTTAAAATTCGATTTGCGGCTAAACTACTTGCCCCAGCGACTTAAAAATTATATATTCGTGATCTTGGAACTGCCACCTTTTAATCCATGTAACGAATGACACGAAAAACTAATTTTAAAAAAATTGGACATTTTTATCTTTAAACGCGTTTTCCGGCTAAACTATGCGTCCTAGACCCATCAAACTTTACACTTTTTCTGTCCCTTAAAATTCGATTTGCGGCTAAACTACTTGCCCCAGCGACTTAAAAATTATATATTCGTGATCTTGGAACTGCCACCTTTTAATCCATGTAACGAATGACACGAAAAACTAATTTTAAAAAAATTGGACATTTTTATCTTTAAACGCGTTTTCCGGCTAAACTATGCGTCCTAGACCCATCAAACTTTACACTTTTCCTGTCCCTTAAAATTCGATTTGCGGCTAAACTACTTGCCCCAGCGACTTAAAAATTATATATTCGTGATCTTGGAACTGCCACCTTTTAATCCATGTAACGAATGACACGAAAAACTAATTTTAAAAAAATTGGACATTTTTATCTTTAAACGCGTTTTCCGGCTAAACTATGCGTCCTAGACCCATCAAACTTTACACTTTTCCTGTCCCTTAAAATTCGATTTGCGGCTAAACTACTTGCCCCAGCGACTTAAAAATTATATATTCGTGATCTTGGAACTGCCACCTTTTAATCCATGTAACGAATGACACGAAAAACTAATTTTAAAAAAATTGGACATTTTTATCTTTAAACGCGTTTTCCGGCTAAACTATGCGTCCTAGACCCATCAAACTTTACACTTTTTCTGTCCCTTAAAATTCGATTTGCGGCTAAACTACTTGCCCCAGCGACTTAAAAATTATATATTCGTGATCTTGGAACTGCCACCTTTTAATCCATGTAACGAATGACACGAAAAACTAATTTTAAAAAAAATTGGACATTTTTATCTTTAAACGCGTTTTCCGGCTAAACTATGCGTCCTAGACCCATCAAACTTTACACTTTTCCTGTCCCTTAAAATTCGATTTGCGGCTAAACTACTTGCCCCAGCGACTTAAAAATTATATATTCGTGATCTTGGAACTGCCACCTTTTAATCCATGTAACGAATGACACGAAAAACTAATTTTAAAAAAATTGGACATTTTTATCTTTAAACGCGTTTTCCGGCTAAACTATGCGTCCTAGACCCATCAAACTTTACACTTTTCCTGTCCCTTAAAATTCGATTTGCGGCTAAACTACTTGCCCCAGCGACTTAAAAATTATATATTCGTGATCTTGGAACTGCCACCTTTTAATCCATGTAACGAATGACACGAAAAACTAATTTTAAAAAAATTGGACATTTTTATCTTTAAACGCGTTTTCCGGCTAAACTATGCGTCCTAGACCCATCAAACTTTACACTTTTCCTGTCCCTTAAAATTCGATTTGCGGCTAAACTACTTGCCCCAGCGACTTAAAAATTATATATTCGTGATCTTGGAACTGCCACCTTTTAATCCATGTAACGAATGACACGAAAAACTAATTTTAAAAAAATTGGACATTTTTATCTTTAAACGCGTTTTCCGGCTAAACTATGCGTCCTAGACCCATCAAACTTTACACTTTTCCTGTCCCTTAAAATTCGATTTGCGGCTAAACTACTTGCCCCAGCGACTTAAAAATTATATATTCGCGATCTTGGAACTGCCACCTTTTAATCCATGTAACGAATGACACGAAAAACTAATTTTAAAAAAATTGGACATTTTTATCTTTAAACGCGTTTTCCGGCTAAACTATGCGTCCTAGACCCATCAAACTTTACACTTTTTCTGTCCCTTAAAATTCGGTTTGCGGCTAAACTACTTGCCCCAGCGACTTAAAAATTATATATTCGTGATCTTGGAACTGCCACCTTTTAATCCATGTAACGAATGACACGAAAAACTAATTTTAAAAAAATTGGACATTTTTATCTTTAAACGCGTTTTCCGGCTAAACTATGCGTCCTAGACCCATCAAACTTTACACTTTTTCTGTCCCTTAAAATTCGATTTGCGGCTAAACTACTTGCCCCAGCGACTTAAAAATTATATATTCGTGATCTTGGAACTGCCACCTTTTAATCCATGTAACGAATGACACGAAAAACTAATTTTAAAAAAATTGGACATTTTTATCTTTAAACGCGTTTTCCGGCTAAACTATGCGTCCTAGACCCATCAAACTTTACACTTTTCCTGTCCCTTAAAATTCGATTTGCGGCTAAACTACTTGCCCCAGCGACTTAAAAATTATATATTCGTGATCTTGGAACTGCCACCTTTTAATCCATGTAACGAATGACACGAAAAACTAATTTTAAAAAAATTGGACATTTTTATCTTTAAACGCGTTTTCCGGCTAAACTATGCGTCCTAGACCCATCAAACTTTACACTTTTCCTGTCCCTTAAAATTCGATTTGCGGCTAAACTACTTGCCCCAGCGACTTAAAAATTATATATTCGTGATCTTGGAACTGCCACCTTTTAATCCATGTAACGAATGACACGAAAAACTAATTTTAAAAAAATTGGACATTTTTATCTTTAAACGCGTTTTCCGGCTAAACTATGCGTCCTAGACCCATCAAACTTTACACTTTTCCTGTCCCTTAAAATTCGATTTGCGGCTAAACTACTTGCCCCAGCGACTTAAAAATTATATATTCGTGATCTTGGAACTGCCACCTTTTAATCCATGTAACGAATGACACGAAAAACTAATTTTAAAAAAATTGGACATTTTTATCTTTAAACGCGTTTTCCGGCTAAACTATGCGTCCTAGACCCATCAAACTTTACACTTTTCCTGTCCCTTAAAATTCGATTTGCGGCTAAACTACTTGCCCCAGCGACTTAAAAATTATATATTCGTGATCTTGGAACTGCCACCTTTTAATCCATGTAACGAATGACACGAAAAACTAATTTTAAAAAAATTGGACATTTTTATCTTTAAACGCGTTTTCCGGCTAAACTATGCGTCCTAGACCCATCAAACTTTACACTTTTCCTGTCCCTTAAAATTCGGTTTGCGGCTAAACTACTTGCCCCAGCGACTTAAAAATTATATATTCGTGATCTTGGAACTGCCACCTTTTAATCCATGTAACGAATGACACGAAAAACTAATTTTAAAAAAATTGGACATTTTTATCTTTAAACGCGTTTTCCGGCTAAACTATGCGTCCTAGACCCATCAAACTTTACACTTTTCCTGTCCCTTAAAATTCGATTTGCGGCTAAACTACTTGCCCCAGCGACTTAAAAATTATATATTCGTGATCTTGGAACTGCCACCTTTTAATCCATGTAACGAATGACACGAAAAACTAATTTTAAAAAAATTGGACATTTTTATCTTTAAACGCGTTTTCCGGCTAAACTATGCGTCCTAGACCCATCAAACTTTACACTTTTCCTGTCCCTTAAAATTCGATTTGCGGCTAAACTACTTGCCCCAGCGACTTAAAAATTATATATTCGTGATCTTGGAACTGCCACCTTTTAATCCATGTAACGAATGACACGAAAAACTAATTTTAAAAAAATTGGACATTTTTATCTTTAAACGCGTTTTCCGGCTAAACTATGCGTCCTAGACCCATCAAACTTTACACTTTTCCTGTCCCTTAAAATTCGATTTGCGGCTAAACTACTTGCCCCAGCGACTTAAAAATTATATATTCGTGATCTTGGAACTGCCACCTTTTAATCCATGTAACGAATGACACGAAAAACTAATTTTAAAAAAATTGGACGTTTTTATCTTTAAACGCGTTTTCCGGCTAAACTATGCGTCCTAGACCCATCAAACTTTACATTTTATCTGTCCCTTAAAATTCGATTTGCGGCTAAACTACTTGCCCCAGCGACTTAAAAATTATATATTCGTGATCTTGGAACTGCCACCTTTTAATCCATGTAACGAATGACACGAAAAACTAATTTTAAAAAAATTGGACATTTTTATCTTTAAACGCGTTTTCCGGCTAAACTATGCGTCCTAGACCCATCAAACTTTACACTTTTCCTGTCCCTTAAAATTCGATTTGCGGCTAAACTACTTGCCCCAGCGACTTAAAAATTATATATTCGTGATCTTGGAACTGCCACCTTTTAATCCATGTAACGAATGACACGAAAAACTAATTTTAAAAAAATTGGACATTTTTATCTTTAAACGTGTTTTCCGGCTAAACTATGCGTCCTAGACCCATCAAACTTTACACTTTTTCTGTCCCTTAAAATTCGATTTGCGGCTAAACTACTTGCCCCAGCGACTTAAAAATTATATATTCGTGATCTTGGAACTGCCACCTTTTAATCCATGTAACGAATGACACGAAAAACTAATTTTAAAAAAATTGGACATTTTTATCTTTAAACGCGTTTTCCGGCTAAACTATGCGTCCTAGACCCATCAAACTTTACACTTTTCCTGTCCCTTAAAATTCGATTTGCGGCTAAACTACTTGCCCCAGCGACTTAAAAATTATATATTCGTGATCTTGGAACTGCCACCTTTTAATCCATGTAACGAATGACACGAAAAACTAATTTTAAAAAAATTGGACATTTTTATCTTTAAACGCGTTTTCCGGCTAAACTATGCGTCCTAGACCCATCAAACTTTACACTTTTCCTGTCCCTTAAAATTCGATTTGCGGCTAAACTACTTGCCCCAGCGACTTAAAAATTATATATTCGTGATCTTGGAACTGCCACCTTTTAATCCATGTAACGAATGACACGAAAAACTAATTTTAAAAAAATTGGACATTTTTATCTTTAAACGCGTTTTCCGGCTAAACTATGCGTCCTAGACCCATCAAACTTTACACTTTTCCTGTCCCTTAAAATTCGATTTGCGGCTAAACTACTTGCCCCAGCGACTTAAAAATTATATATTCGTGATCTTGGAACTGCCACCTTTTAATCCATGTAACGAATGACACGAAAAACTAATTTTAAAAAAATTGGACATTTTTATCTTTAAACGCGTTTTCCGGCTAAACTATGCGTCCTAGACCCATCAAACTTTACACTTTTCCTGTCCCTTAAAATTCGATTTGCGGCTAAACTACTTGCCCCAGCGACTTAAAAATTATATATTCGTGATCTTGGAACTGCCACCTTTTAATCCATGTAACGAATGACACGAAAAACTAATTTTAAAAAAATTGGACATTTTTATCTTTAAACGCGTTTTCCGGCTAAACTATGCGTCCTAGACCCATCAAACTTTACACTTTTCCTGTCCCTTAAAATTCGATTTGCGGCTAAACTACTTGCCCCAGCGACTTAAAAATTATATATTCGTGATCTTGGAACTGCCACCTTTTAATCCATGTAACGAATGACACGAAAAACTAATTTTAAAAAAATTGGACATTTTTATCTTTAAACGCGTTTTCCGGCTAAACTATGCGTCCTAGACCCATCAAACTTTACACTTTTCCTGTCCCTTAAAATTCGATTTGCGGCTAAACTACTTGCCCCAGCGACTTAGAAATTATATATTCGTGATCTTGGAACTGCCACCTTTTAATCCATGTAACGAATGACACGAAAAACTAATTTTAAAAAAATTGGACGTTTTTATCTTTAAACGCGTTTTCCGCCTTTTAATCCATGTAACGAATGACACGAAAAACTAATTTTAAAAAAATTGGACATTTTTATCTTTAAACGCGTTTTCCGGCTAAACTATGCGTCCTAGACCCATCAAACTTTACACTTTTCCTGTCCCTTAAAATTCGATTTGCGGCTAAACTACTTGCCCCAGCGACTTAAAAATTATATATTCGTGATCTTGGAACTGCCACCTTTTAATCCATGTAACGAATGACACGAAAAACTAATTTTAAAAAAATTGGACATTTTTATCTTTAAACGTGTTTTCCGGCTAAACTATGCGTCCTAGACCCATCAAACTTTACACTTTTTCTGTCCCTTAAAATTCGATTTGCGGCTAAACTACTTGCCCCAGCGACTTAAAAATTATATATTCGTGATCTTGGAACTGCCACCCTTTAATCCATGTAACGAATGACACGAAAAACTAATTTTAAAAAAATTGGACATTTTTGTCTTTAAACGCGTTTTCCGGCTAAACTATGCGTCCTAGACCCATCAAACTTTACACTTTTCCTGTCCCTTAAAATTCGATTTGCGGCTAAACTACTTGCCCCAGCGACTTAAAAAAATTATATATTCGTGATCTTGGAACTGCCACCTTTTAATCCATGTAACGAATGACACGAAAAACTAATTTTAAAAAAATTGGACATTTTTATCTTTAAACGCGTTTTCCGGCTAAACTATGCGTCCTAGACCCATCAAACTTTACACTTTTCCTGTCCCTTAAAATTCGATTTGCGGCTAAACTACTTGCCCCAGCGACTTAAAAATTATATATTCGTGATCTTGGAACTGCCACCTTTTAATCCATGTAACGAATGACACGAAAAACTAATTTTAAAAAAATTGGACATTTTTATCTTTAAACGCGTTTTCCGGCTAAACTATGCGTCCTAGACCCATCAAACTTTACACTTTTCCTGTCCCTTAAAATTCGATTTGCGGCTAAACTACTTGCCCCAGCGACTTAAAAATTATATATTCGTGATCTTGGAACTGCCACCTTTTAATCCATGTAACGAATGACACGAAAAACTAATTTTAAAAAAATTGGACATTTTTATCTTTAAACGCGTTTTCCGGCTAAACTATGCGTCCTAGACCCATCAAACTTTACACTTTTCCTGTCCCTTAAAATTCGATTTGCGGCTAAACTACTTGCCCCAGCGACTTAAAAATTATATATTCGTGATCTTGGTACTGCCACCTTTTAATCCATGTAACGAATGACACGAAAAACTAATTTTAAAAAAATTGGACGTTTTTATCTTTAAACGCGTTTTCCGGCTAAACTATGCGTCCTAGACCCATCAAACTTTACACTTTTCCTGTCCCTTAAAATTCGATTTGCGGCTAAACTACTTGCCCCAGCGACTTAAAAATTATATATTCGTGATCTTGGAACTGCCACCTTTTAATCCATGTAACGAATGACACGAAAAACTAATTTTAAAAAAATTGGACATTTTTATCTTTAAACGCGTTTTCCGGCTAAACTATGCGTCCTAGACCCATCAAACTTTACACTTTTCCTGTCCCTTAAAATTCGATTTGCGGCTAAACTACTTGCCCCAGCGACTTAAAAATTATATATTCGTGATCTTGGAACTGCCACCTTTTAATCCATGTAACGAATGACACGAAAAACTAATTTTAAAAAAATTGGACATTTTTATCTTTAAACGCGTTTTCCGGCTAAACTATGCGTCCTAGACCCATCAAACTTTACACTTTTCCTGTCCCTTAAAATTCGATTTGCGGCTAAACTACTTGCCCCAGCGACTTAAAAATTATATATTCGTGATCTTGGAACTGCCACCTTTTAATCCATGTAACGAATGACACGAAAAACTAATTTTAAAAAAATTGGACATTTTTATCTTTAAACGCGTTTTCCGGCTAAACTATGCGTCCTAGACCCATCAAACTTTACACTTTTCCTGTCCCTTAAAATTCGATTTGCGGCTAAACTACTTGCCCCAGCGACTTAGAAATTATATATTCGTGATCTTGGAACTGCCACCTTTTAATCCATGTAACGAATGACACGAAAAACTAATTTTAAAAAAATTGGACATTTTTATCTTTAAACGCGTTTTCCGGCTAAACTATGCGTCCTAGACCCATCAAACTTTACACTTTTCCTGTCCCTTAAAATTCGATTTGCGGCTAAACTACTTGCCCCAGCGACTTAAAAATTATATATTCCTGATCTTGGAACTGCCACCTTTTAATCCATGTAACGAATGACACGAAAAACTAATTTTAAAAAAATTGGACATTTTTATCTTTAAACGCGTTTTCCGGCTAAACTATGCGTCCTAGACCCATCAAACTTTACACTTTTCCTGTCCCTTAAAATTCGATTTGCGGCTAAACTACTTGCCCCAGCGACTTAAAAATTATATATTCGTGATCTTGGAACTGCCACCTTTTAATCCATGTAACGAATGACACGAAAAACTAATTTTAAAAAAATTGGACATTTTTATCTTTAAACGCGTTTTCCGGCTAAACTATGCGTCCTAGACCCATCAAACTTTACACTTTTCCTGTCCCTTAAAATTCGATTTGCGGCTAAACTACTTGCCCCAGCGACTTAAAAATTATATATTCGTGATCTTGGAACTGCCACCTTTTAATCCATGTAACGAATGACACGAAAAACTAATTTTAAAAAAATTGGACATTTTTATCTTTAAACGCGTTTTCCGGCTAAACTATGCGTCCTAGACCCATCAAACTTTACACTTTTCCTGTCCCTTAAAATTCGGTTTGCGGCTAAACTACTTGCCCCAGCGACTTAAAAATTATATATTCGTGATCTTGGAACTGCCACCTTTTAATCCATGTAACGAATGACACGAAAAACTAATTTTAAAAAAATTGGACATTTTTATCTTTAAACGCGTTTTCCGGCTAAACTATGCGTCCTAGACCCATCAAACTTTACACTTTTCCTGTCCCTTAAAATTCGATTTGCGGCTAAACTACTTGCCCCAGCGACTTAAAAATTATATATTCGTGATCTTGGAACTGCCACCTTTTAATCCATGTAACGAATGACACGAAAAACTAATTTTAAAAAAATTGGACATTTTTATCTTTAAACGCGTTTTCCGGCTAAACTATGCGTCCTAGACCCATCAAACTTTACACTTTTCCTGTCCCTTAAAATTCGATTTGCGGCTAAACTACTTGCCCCAGCGACTTAAAAATTATATATTCGTGATCTTGGAACTGCCACCTTTTAATCCATGTAACGAATGACACGAAAAACTAATTTTAAAAAAATTGGACGTTTTTATCTTTAAACGCGTTTTCCGGCTAAACTATGCGTCCTAGACCCATCAAACTTTACATTTTATCTGTCCCTTAAAATTCGATTTGCGGCTAAACTACTTGCCCCAGCGACTTAAAAATTATATATTCGTGATCTTGGAACTGCCACCTTTTAATCCATGTAACGAATGACACGAAAAACTAATTTTAAAAAAATTGGACATTTTTATCTTTAAACGCGTTTTCCGGCTAAACTATGCGTCCTAGACCCATCAAACTTTACACTTTTCCTGTCCCTTAAAATTCGATTTGCGGCTAAACTACTTGCCCCAGCGACTTAAAAATTATATATTCGTGATCTTGGAACTGCCACCTTTTAATCCATGTAACGAATGACACGAAAAACTAATTTTAAAAAAATTGGACATTTTTATCTTTAAACGCGTTTTCCGGCTAAACTATGCGTCCTAGACCCATCAAACTTTACACTTTTCCTGTCCCTTAAAATTCGATTTGCGGCTAAACTACTTGCCCCAGCGACTTAAAAATTATATATTCGTGATCTTGGTACTGCCACCTTTTAATCCATGTAAAGAATGACACGAAAAACTAATTTTAAAAAAATTGGACGTTTTTATCTTTAAACGCGTTTTCCGGCTAAACTATGCGTCCTAGACCCATCAAACTTTACACTTTTCCTGTCCCTTAAAATTCGATTTGCGGCTAAACTACTTGCCCCAGCGACTTAAAAATTATATATTCGTGATCTTGGAACTGCCACCTTTTAATCCATGTAACGAATGACACGAAAAACTAATTTTAAAAAAATTGGACATTTTTATCTTTAAACGCGTTTTCCGGCTAAACTATGCGTCCTAGACCCATCAAACTTTACACTTTTCCTGTCCCTTAAAATTCGATTTGCGGCTAAACTACTTGCCCCAGCGACTTAAAAATTATATATTCGTGATCTTGGAACTGCCACCTTTTAATCCATGTAACGAATGACACGAAAAACTAATTTTAAAAAAATTGGACATTTTTATCTTTAAACGCGTTTTCCGGCTAAACTATGCGTCCTAGACCCATCAAACTTTACACTTTTCCTGTCCCTTAAAATTCGATTTGCGGCTAAACTACTTGCCCCAGCGACTTAAAAATTATATATTCGTGATCTTGGAACTGCCACCTTTTAATCCATGTAACGAATGACACGAAAAACTAATTTTAAAAAAATTGGACATTTTTATCTTTAAACGCGTTTTCCGGCTAAACTATGCGTCCTAGACCCATCAAACTTTACACTTTTCCTGTCCCTTAAAATTCGATTTGCGGCTAAACTACTTGCCCCAGCGACTTAGAAATTATATATTCGTGATCTTGGAACTGCCACCTTTTAATCCATGTAACGAATGACACGAAAAACTAATTTTAAAAAAATTGGACATTTTTATCTTTAAACGCGTTTTCCGGCTAAACTATGCGTCCTAGACCCATCAAACTTTACACTTTTCCTGTCCCTTAAAATGCGATTTGCGGCTAAACTACTTGCCCCAGCGACTTAAAAATTATATATTCGTGATCTTGGAACTGCCCCTTTTAATCC